>JAUELO010000273.1:223822-238336 GCA_032357855.1 Amphibolips quercusostensackenii | reverse complement strand
AGTCGTCTCTTAAAATCTTCAACAATTTTTGTATTTTTCGCGTCTTGGAAAGCAACTGAAAATCAGTTCAAAACGCGTTGATGCTTTATTATAAAAAAAAATTTAACAACTATGCTGGTGATTAAAAAATATATATTTTTTTCATATTTCTATTAATTACCTCTTTTAATCATCAGTTTCTATTTAATGTTTAAATTTCATAAAATTTAAATTAAATTTTCTCGATGAATAAATGTTAAATATTTCCAATTGTACCTGTAATAAAATTTTTTTATCTACTTAAATTAATATACAAAATTTCAAATACATAAGTTAGTAATAATTATTGACAAAATAATAAAAGATTACATTAATTAAGATATTTTTTATCTAAGGAACACTCATTTTATTTTCTGCGCCAATGCTAAAAATATATTAGAAGCCACTCACGTACCACTGTAATATTTTAAAAATGTAATTATTTTTAATTAATAATCATAAATAAAAAAATTGTATTTTTGAACATTTCAAATAAGCGCGCGAACGGCAGCTAATGAAGTACCCTGTGCAACGCATGCGCAGTAGAGCAGAAGTGTGTAACAAATTTCCAACGGTTTCAATACTATTTAGCTAAGTTTTGAAGATTTTTGTTCAAAAAAATTATTTATTCAGAAGAAATTTTTTCTTTAGGTGTTAAATTTTATTATAAAAGATATTTGTTGAAAAAAACTGTAAATAGAAAAAAGTTCCGCTTTTTTATTCTCTATAAGCCGATATTTTTGAAAATTTAATTTTTTTTACTATAAACTTTGGATCTCACAAGATGCTTGGACTATAATTTTTTGCGTTTTCGAGCGCTCGTCCCCTGATTGCATCCGGGCCCTCAATTCAGGTACCAGGGTGGCCGCAGGTCAGGGAAAATCTAGAAATGAGAAAAAATCAGGGAATTTTTTTGATCAGGAATTTTGAAACAAAAAATTTGAAAGTCAGGAAATTTCTGAAGTAAACAAATTTTTAACGGTTTTTGGAGATTTTAAAGGCTCTTAAGGTATTTTAATACATTTAACAGGATTTTTCAAAATATCAGATTTCATATAATTTCAAAGGATTTTATAATATTTTAGTGGATTTCAAAGAATTTATTCGCAAAAAAAAGATAAAAACTTTTAAAATTAAAAAAATTTTCAAATAATTCAAGGTATTTCCAACGACAGCTCTCAACGTATTTTAATAAATTTTCTAGAATTTCCGAAAATATCAGATTTTATGTAATTTCATAGGAATGAATTTCAAAGAATTTATTCACAAAAATTAAGGGATTTAATAGGATTTTAAACATTTTTAAGTATTTCAAGGTATTTCTAACGACTTTAAAAAATTTTAAAAAATTAAAGATAATTTAAAATATTCCAAGGAATTTTCGATTGATTTCAATAAAAAAGAATTAGAACTTAAAAGGAAGTTTTAAAAATTTCAAGAAATTTCAAAAGACTTCAAAAGATGTGAAATATCTAAGGGTATTTTAATACATTTCAAAAATCGGAAGTAATTTTAAATTTTTATAAAGATTTCAGGATATTTTTGAAAACTCCCAAGAATTTTCAAATGCTCGAAAAATTTTTTAGGGATTTCAAACAATTTTACATATTTTAGAACATTTCAAAAAATTCCAAGTAATTTTTAATTAGGTTTAGTTATTCAGTAGAATTTCAAAGGATTTCAAATATTTTAAGGTATTTAAAAAGATTGCAAGGCTTTTATAGGAAATTTTAAAAGTTTTGAGATATTTTAAAAGTTTTTAAATGATTTTAAATATTTTTGGGTATCTTGAAAGATTCCAAAAAATGTTTAATTGATTTAAATGATTTGAAGGTGTTACAAATGATATTCAAAATCTCAGTGTATTTTTAAAACTTTCAAAGAATTTTTAAGAGCCTTAAAAAGTTTCAAGGGATTAAAAATATTTTAGAAAATTTAAAAAGATTTCAAAGAATTTTCAAAAGCTTCAAAATTTTTTAAGGGATTCAAAATATTTTAGGGCGTTTTAAAAGATTCCAATAAATTTTAAATTGGAAACAGTAATTAGGTAGAATTGCGCAAAATTTCAAATATTTTAAGGTATTTAAAAAGATTGCTAGGCATTTTTAGTGAATTTTAAAATTTTAAAGGTATTTTAAAAGTTTTCAAAGGATTTTGAATAATTTTGGGTATTTAAAAAAATTCCAAGGAATTTTCAATTGATTTAAATAATTTGAAGGTTTCACAAATAATATTTAAATCTCAGTGTATTTTCAAAACTTGCAAGAAATTTTTGAGAGCTTTAAAAAGTTTTAAGGGATTCAAAATATTTTAGAAAATTTAAAAAGATTCTAAAGAATTTTTTAATTCACTTTAATATTTTGAAATATTTTACGGTATTTAAAAAGATTTTAAAGCATTTTCAAGAGCTTAAAAAATTTTTAAGGGATTCAAAATACTTAAGGGAATTTAAAAAAAATTTTTTTAATATTCCAAGGTATTTGTAGGAAATTTAACCAATTTCAAGATATTTCAAAAATTTGAAATCAGGGAAACTCAGATTCTTTTTTTTTGTCAGGGAAAAAAATATTTTATAAAATTTTCAAGGATTTTAAATATGTAGGGTATATTAAAAGATTTAAAACAAAATTTAATTCATTTTAGTAATTTATTAGGCTTTTAAGGATTTGAAATATCTTAGGGAATTAAAAAAAAACTTTTTCAAGAGCTTTAAAAAGCTTCAAGGGATTCAAAATATTATGGGGAACTTGAAAAGATTCCCAAGAATTTTTAATTGATATCAATATTTTGAAATATTTTAGGGTATTTTAAAATATTTTAAGGTATTTTCAAGAGATTAAACAAACTTTAAGGTATTTCAAAAAATTTTAATCCGGAAAAAGTCTGAGAATTTTTGATATATTTATAATACTTTGATAAATTAGCTTATTTCAACAAATGAAAATTTTTTTTTTATAGATTTCAATAATTTAAAGGTGTTCCAAAGAATTTGAAGGATTTTCGCGTAGTTTCAAAAATTTCAATGAATTTTCATAAGCATTACGAATTTTTCAATAATTTTAAAATACTTTAAAATAAGTAAAATATCGTATTGTATTTTAAATAGTTTTCTATTATTTGAAATAATTTTAAAGGATTTCTAAGATTTTCGGCTATTATTAAAAATTTAAGGAATTTTAAAAATCTTTAAAAAATATCAAGGGTTTCAGAGATTCAAGTTTCAAGACAAAAGATTTTTAATATTTCATAAAGTTTTTGAAGATTTCAAGAAATTTTTAATTGATACTGAATTTCATTATTTAAGGGTATTTGAAAATAATTTTTAATAATTTGAAGCAATTTTAGAAGTTTTGACAGATTTTAGGGTACTCTTAAAACTTCCAAAGAATTTTCAGGAGCTTTTAAAAGTTTCAAGGAATTTTTGAAAATTTTGAATATTTTAGGTTATTTTAAAATATTTCAAGAAATTTTAAAATAATTTCAATAATTTAATAGTATTTTAGAGGATTTGAAATATTTTAGGGTATTTTGAGTTGACTATAATCATTTAAAATTTTTAAATGATTTTTTAGGTTTAAGGGTATTTAAAAAAATTCCGAGGAATTTCAAAGGGGTTGACATATTTTCTTCTTTAATTTTCAAGAAATGTTTTAAAACTTTCAAGAAGTTCAGAAATTTCAAAAAATTGAAAATAATTGTTAATATTTTAAGGTATTTCAAAGTGTTCCAAAAATTTTTTTTTTATTGATTTCAGTAATTTAATAGGATTTTAAAGGATTTGAAATATTTAAAGAATTTTAAAAGCAACTAAAAATGTTTAATTGATTTCAATCATTATAAGAAATTTTAGAAAGTTTTAAATATCTTAGGATATTTTAAAATATTTTGAGAGATTTTTAAGAGATTTCTAAAATTTCAATTAATTTTCAAGGATTTTAATGATTTTAAGGAATTTGAAGGTATTTTGATCACTTTCCCAGGATTTCAGGAAATATAAAATTTCATAGAATTTTAAAGTATTTTATAATATGTTTATAGATTTAACTGGTTTTACGGAATTTTTGTTTTCGTTCAATCCATACCAAATTAAATAAAAAAATCATTAAAAAATTGTAATTTAAAATTTATCTTTGCAATAATTTATTCATCACTTTTTTTGTATTCCCCTGAATTTTTTTCAATTAAATTTTAGCTACTAAATTCTATAAATTTTTTTATATTTTAACATTTTTTTTAATTTACTTCAATTTTTTTTCAACTCACCCTCGATTTTTATTAATTTTATTGAATTCTTTTCGTTTCCCTTAAATTCATCTAAATTCACTCCAAGCTTACTGGAATCAATAGAATTTTTTAAATTGTTTTCAAATTTGAATTCGTTTCTTCAATTTTTTGTTTCAAAATTCTTTTATTCAAGAAAATTTCATACGGGCTAGTAAACAAAAAAAATTCACCGGGAAGTTTTTAAGGGATTTCTTAGATTTAATTAATTAATAAATTGATTATTTTTTAATTTTATGGAGATTTTATAATATTATAATATATATTATATAATATTATATTATATAATATTATAATATAATAATATTATAATAATAATTCTTCATAAAATTATTAAAATTTATTAAATAAAATTAAAAAATTAATAAAAATTTCTTAAATTCTTCTCATTTCAATCTCATCTTCTACGTCTTATTCCTAATTTTCTCTTACTACCCCTTCCATCGTTTTTTAAATTTAAGAGATTTGTGATCTAATGAGGTAATTAGGACTGTAAGACTGAGGGACTTTCAAAAGAATTTTGTCAAATTTTAAAAGCTTAGAAAATTGCCGACTCTAGTCAGATAATAGGGTAAATCTTCCTACAGTGGCTAAGAATTTATTAAAAATAATTAATCTCTAATTATTAAATGATTTATAATTAATGATTAATTAATAATAAATTTAAAAAATAATTAATTTGATTTCATTGATACTCAAAACACTATACAGGTTTATAAAATAAAAATAAAATTTATAATTTTTTTTTATTTGTGCTCTTAATTAATGATTATCCACTCTAGGTTTCATTATCCACTGTAGGCAGGTCCCCAGTTCCCACTATGTTAAATGTCCTTTCAGCGAATCTTCTCAATTTTGTCAATATATTTATTAATTAATTTAGTTAATAGATTGGTAAAGAAAAATCTCTTAGGTTTAGTTTTTGTTTAATTGCTCAACTTTGGAATTGATTAATTAAAACGTGATTCGAAAAAATTATAAAAATTCGATTAACATAGATAGTAAATAAATTTTGTTGTTAGGAGTTAGTATGTAGATTAAGTTATTTTTTGTGAAATATAAGTTTATTTTTGTTTAATAAATTTTTAAAAATTCAGTATTTTAATATTTCTAAATGAGATCTTGATATCCCCATCATGGCTATATTAATAGTATTAAAATTCAGCTTATAGTCCCTTTCCCATATTTCCTTTTCCCAGACCTCACTTCCCTTCCTTACACACCCACACTACCCTACTAACCTTACCCGCAATTTTCATCACTACCCTTCCCTACTTCTAACCATTTTTTCCTACTCCCCCTTTTCCTAGTTTCCCTAATCCCCTACTTCCCCTTTCCAATTTTTTTTCATTTTTCCTCCCATCGTTTTCTTTACCTCTACTCCTAATTCCCCCTTTCTTCTATATCCCTCAATTCTCTTTTTTACCCTCTCTTCGTTTTCTTTACCTCTACTCCTAATTCCCCCTTTCTTCTATATCCCTCAATTCTCTTTTTTACCCTCCCTTCGTTTTCTTTACCTCTACTCCTAATTCCCACTTTCTTCTATATCCCTCAATTATCTTTTTTACCCTCCCTTATTTCTCCTACTTCCTCGCACTTTCATTTACTTCCCCCACTTCTATTCTCTTATTTCTTCTCACCTCCCCTAATTTCCGACCTCTAATTTCCCGTATCTTTTTCTACTCCTCCTCACCTCATATCCCCTAATCCTCCTACTTGCTCTAGTTCACCTTCCTACCCAATTTCTTTCTCCACTTCTTTCTTCTTTCCTCACTTCTTTGGCTGACACTCCCTTTTCCCTACTTTTCTTTCCCAGACATAACTTCCCCTTTCTTACTCACTGGCACTTCCCTACTAGTCTTGCCCTTAATTCTCCTCACTACCTTCCCTCACTTTCAATTATTTCTTCTCATTTCAATCTCATCTTCTACGTCTCATTCCTAATTTTCTCTTACTAACCCTTCCATCGTTTTCCCTACCCAAAGTCATAATTTTCCCTCACTTCTGTACCCCACAATTCTCCTGCTAGCCTTTCTCTTTTTTAATAATTTCTTCTACTTTCCCTCACTTTTATTCACTTCCCCTGCTTCTGCTCTTTTACTTCTCCTCACCACCACTTCTTTTCCTTATTTCTTCTTATTTCCTCTACTTCCCTACCTCTTATTTCTCGAATCCTTTTCTACTACCCCTGACCTTATATCCCCTTAATTTTCTACCTCCTCTAGTTCCCATACCTATTGAACTTCTTTCTTCACTACTTCCCCCTCTCCTTACTTTCTCAACTAACACTTCCTTTTTTCATTCCCTTCAGCAGGTATTACTTCCCCTCCCTTGCTCACCCGCACTACCCTGCTTGCCCTATCCGAAATTCTCCTAACTACCTTTCCTTACTTCTAATTATTTCTCCAACTTTGCCTCTCACCCCCTACGCTTCCCTAATTTCCCCTCATAACCTTGTCCATCGTTTTTCTTCTACTCCTAATTTTCCCTTACTTCTCGTTACTACTCTGTCTTATTTTCAATCATTTTCTCCTACTTTGCCTTACTTTTATTCACATCTGCTGCTATTTAATAATTTTATTTTACCTCCCCTACTTTTTGTCATTTTTTCGATTAAAATTTTCTATTTCTAATTTCCCGTATTTATTCCTACTCCACCTCACGTATTCCTTTAATTCTTCTGCTATCTTTAGTTTTTTTACCTACCCAACTTCTTTCTCCACTACTTCGACCCTTCTTCAAATTCTCAGCTAACGCTCTCTTTCCTTTACTTCCCTTCCCCTCTCTTATTCACCCACGCTCCCCTACTTGCCCTATTATTAATTCTTTTTATAACCCTCCATTACTTTCAGTCATTTCTCCTACTTTTCCTCTTACCCTCTACTTCCTCCTTCATCGTTTTCCCTATCCCTACTTCTAATGCCCCTTCACTTTTATTCCTCTGAATTTTTCATACTTCCCTTTCTCTTTCATAACTATTTCAGCTACTTTACACCACTTTCATTCACTTCCGCTACTTCTAATCTCTAATTTCTCCTTACCTTCCCTACTTTCGCTTATCTCCCCTACTTTCGCTTATTTCCTCTACTTTCACTTATTTCCCCTATTTTCTCAACCCTTATTTCACGTATCATTTTCTACTCTCCCTCACCTTATATCTCCTTTTTTCTCCTACTACCTCGAGTTTTACCCCTATCCAACTTATTTTCCACTACTTTCTGCTCTTTTCACTACCCTCCCTTACTTCTAATAATTTTTCCTACTTTTTCTCTCATCTCCTACTTCCCTTTCTAATTTTTTTACTTTTCTTTTTATCGCTTTCCCTTCCTATACTTCTGATTTTCCTTTACTTCAATAGCCCTCAATTCTCTTCACTACCCTGTCTCATTTCCAATCATTTCTTCTACTTTTTTCCACTGTCATTCACTTTTCCTACGTCTACTTCCTAATTTCTCCTCACTTTCCCTACTTCTGATCATTTTTTCTTATTTCTCCTACTGCGCCACCCCTATTTTCCTCTCTTACTTCCAATCATTTCTCCTACTTTTCCTCTTATGGCCTCCTTACCTTCCAAATTTTTCCTCACCTTCCCTTCCATCGTTTTCTCTACCACTATTCTCAATTTTCTCTTAATGCTCACTACTGCCTTTCTCATTTCCAATTATTTGCTCTACTTACCCTCACTTTCATTCACTTTCCCTGCTTCTACCGTATAATTTGTCCTTACTCCTTATCCCTTTCTCCTCTACCCCTTTCTTATTTCCACTCACAATTACTACTTTTCCTTCCCTTCTTTCTTCTTATTTCCCCTTCTCTCTTTAATCCTTAGTTATCCATCCCTTATTTTCCCTATTCCCATTCTCTGATTTCCCCTCACTTCCCCTCCTACTACTTAGTTCGAAATTCAATGATTTTATTAAAGTCATCTTTTTGGACGAAAATTCAACTAATTAATTCGTTAAAAATTCTTTCTTCTTAGTTTGGAAAATCCTATTTGTAGTAGAAAATAAACTCTTTGCTTAAAAATTCAATTATCTTCTAAAAAAATTTCTTTTCGGCTGAAAAATTTAATTATTTGGTTCAAAGTTTAATTATTTTGTTGGAAATTCGTCTTTTTTGGTTTCATTCAACCGTTACTGATTTTAAATAAAAATATTTTTTGGTGAAATATTAACTGTACTATTTTTTGTTGAGAATTCATTATTATTATTTACAAGTTAAACTTTTTGGCTAAAAAATAATTTTTTGGTTGAAAGTTCCTGCATTTCTTTACTAATTTTTTTAATTGATTATTCATCTGTTCCATTTTTTCAATCCTCTTCATTTAAATATTTAACTATTTGGTTTAAAATTAATTTTTTTTTCCACGAAAATTTTATCATTAAGTTAAAAATTATCTTTGTACTGTGAAAAGAGGTAAGGTCGTTTATGTAGAGTAAATTTGCTTACCTCCTAATTCATATTTTAAAATTCAATATCTTTTCTAGGGCAAAAACTAAAACTTTTGCTTTTCGACTTTAAGTTGAAAATTTATTTTATAGGTTGAAAATACAACTTTTTTGTTTAAAATTAATATTTTTGGGTTGATAATACAAATTTTTTTTAGAAAATTCGTCGTTGCTTTGATTATTGATCTGTTTTGGTAGAAATCCCATCTTTTTTGGTTAAAAATTCAACCGTTCATTTAAAAATCAATCTGTTTACCTTTAGAATTGAATTAATGTGTTAAAATTAATCTCTTTTTGCATGAAATGAATTTTTTCATTTAAATTTTTAAAAATCAATTTGGTAATTAATTCTATTATACCATTTTTGCTCAGAAGTTAATCTTTTTTATTTGCAAATTTAACTATTTGGTTGAAAATGGATTTCACTAATTAATAATTTAACTTCTTGGTTGAAAATTAATTTTTTTAATGGAAATTAAATTTTCCTTTTTTGCTTAAAAATTTATTATTATTATTAAAACTTTAACCATTTCGATGAAAATCTATTTAATTTAATAAAAATTTTTGTTGTTTGGAAACTCGTCTTTTTGGTTTGAAATTTCATCTATTTTGGTAGAAATTTAAATCTTACTACGTTAAAAATGTATCTGTTATTTTTTTTTTTAAGAAAATTAATATTTTCTTGGTTACAGGTGCAAAAATTTTGTTAAAAATTTATTTCATTGATTAAAAAATTATTTCTTTGGTTGGAAATTACACATTTTTTTCAATTTGCAGTTTTTGGTTGTAAATTAAACTTTCAAATATTCAAATATTTTGTTGAAAATTCGTTTTTTGTACTGTTTAAGAATTCAACTATTTTGTTTGTAAATTTATCCAGTTTGCTGAAAATTCATCGTTTTCGGTAAATAATTGATTTTCTTAGTTAAAAATTCAACTACCTGCTAGAAAGTCAAATTTCGTTGTTAAAAATTTATTTTATTGATTGAAGATTCATTTCTTTGGTTGAAAATTCCCTAATTTTGGAACTAAAAATTTTTGTTCAAAATTTATCTTTTATTTTTGTAAATTTCGAACATTTAGTTGAAAATTTATTTAGCTGAAAATTCATTTAGTTGAAAATTTATTTTATTAGTTGAAGATTCATCTTTATAGTTAAAAATTAAACAATTTTTGAAAAAAATCGTGTTTTTTGTTTTAAAATTTATCTTTTTTCATTAAAATTTCGAACATTAAGCTAAAAATTCATTTTGGTGGTCAAAGATTCATCTCTTTGGTAGAAAATTCACTAATTTTTTAAACAAAAAATTTTCGGTTGAAAATTTATTTTTTTTAATAAAATTTAAAATATTTAGTTAAAAATTCGTTTTATTGGTTAAAGATTTATCGCTTTGGTTGAAAATTAAACTCTTTTGTTAAAAAGTCGTTTTTTTTGTTAAAAAATTTTACTTTTTTGTTAAGAAATTTAATTTTTTGGTTGGAAACTTATGTATTTTGTTAAACTTGTTTAAAAGTTTACTTACTTTGTTAGAAATATATTTAATTACTCAAAAATTTGGTTGAAAAGTAACCATTTTTTTTTTAATTGTGTTTTTTGGTTAAAAATTGATCTTTTTTATGTAAATTTTCACTATAAAGTTGAAAATTTAATTTATTAATCAAGATTTATTTATTTCATAAAAATTCACATATTTTGTTGAAAATTCAACTACTTGCTACAAAGTCAAATTTCATTGTTAAAAATTTATTTTATTGATTGAAGATTCATCTCTTTGGTTGAAAATTCACCAATTTAAATTTTTGTTGAAAATTTCTCTTTTTTTTAAATTTTAAACATTTAGTTGTGAATTCATTTAGTACAAAATTTATTTTATTGGTTAAAGATTCATCTCTTTAGTTAAAAATTAACAAATTTTTTTAAAAATTCATGTTTTTTGTTCGAAAATTACTCTTTTCTATTGAAATTTTAAGCATTTAGTTAAAAATTTATTTTAGTGGTTAAAAATTTTTCTCTCTAGTTGAGAATTTACCAATTAAAAAAAAAAATGTTTGTTTAAAAATTTATCTTTATCATTGAAATTAAAATATTTAGTTAAAAATTCGTTTTAACAGTTAAAGATTAACCTCTTTGGTTGTTAAAAATTTGTTTTTTGTTTACCTACTTTGTTAACCTACTTTCTTGGAAATTAATTTTATTGCTTAAAAATTTGGTTGAAAATTGACCAATTTTTTTAAAAATTCATGTTTTCCATTAAAAATTAATTTTTTAAATTGAAATTTCAACTATTAAGTGAAAAATTTCATTTATTGCTAAAAGATTTATATTTTTTGTTAAAAATTTAACTATTTTGTTGAAATTTTTTTTTTTTATTTTAAAAATTCGTGTCTTTAGTTGTAAATTCACCAATTCTTGAAAAAATTCGTCTTTTTTGGTAGAAAATCGATTTTTTTTAATGAAGTTTTAAACATTTAGATAAAAATTAATTTTTTTTGCTTGAGAATTCATGACCTTGGTTAAAATATTAGCTATTTCATCAAAAAATATTTGTTTTTGCTAGAAAATGAAACTTTTTTGTTAAAATTTCAACTATAAGGTTGAAAATTCAATTTATTGGTTGAAGATTCATCTGTTTTGTTGAAAATTCAACTATTATGTTGAAAATTTGTTCTCTGTTTTGTATGAAAATTCAACAAGTTTTAAAATTATTCTTGTTTTTTCGGATAGAAATTCACGTTTTTTATTGAATTTTCAATCATTCAGTTAAAAATTCATTTTACTAGTTGAAGATTCATCTTTTTGGTTAAAAATTAACTAATTTAAAAAAAAAAATTTTGGGTGGAAATTTATACTTTTTATTGAAATTTTAAATATTTAGTTGAAAATTCGTTTTATTGGTTAAAGATTTATCTCTTCGGCTAAAAATTTAATTATTTTTTGGAAATACGTTTTTTTTTTTTAAATTCAACTATTTTATTGAAAATTTGTTTTGGGTGGAAAATTGGTCTTTTTAGTTGAAAATTGAATTACTTGTTCAAAATTTAAATTACTTTGTTTATAAATTATTTTACTGAATAAAGATTCATTTGCGTAGTTAAAAATTCGCAAATTTTTGAAAAAGCAGCGTTTCCTGGTTAAAAAGGTATATTTTTTATTAAAATTTCTAACATTTAGTTAAAAATTAATTTTATTGGTTGAAGATTCATCTCTTTGTTTAGATTTGAACTATTTTGTTGAAAAGACGTTTTTTTGCTAGAAAATTCAACTTTTTTGTTGAAAAGTTATATATTTTGTTAAAAATTAATTTTATTGGTTGAAGATTTATAGCTCTGGTTGAAAATTTATCTTTAAAAATTTGTATTTTTTGGTTGAGAATTGATATTTGTTATTAAACATCAGCTTTTTAATTCAAGATTCAATTTATTAGTTGAAGATTTATCTCTTTGGTTGAAAATTCAACTATTTCAATGAAAATTTATTTATTTTGTATAAAATTTGTAGTTTTAAGTAGAACGTTCAAGTACGTGCTTGAAATTTAATCTTCCTTTATAAAAATTCACTTTATTGATTGAACATTCATCTCTTTAGTTAAAACTTCACCAATCTAAAAAAAATTTAAGTTTCGGTTAGGAATTTGTCTTTTTTATTGAAATTTTTAACATTCAGTTGAAAATGCATTTTATTGTGTAAAGATTCATCTCTTTAGTTGAAAATTCATATTTTTTTTCTTCTTTTCTGTTCAAAAACTAGTTCCTAGATTAATTTCATTTTAAAGAATTTATTCTCCCCTTGTTCCCTGATTTTTCCAATAATTCGACCTGTGAAGTCTTCAATGCTGATTTTGATAAAAACTCAAATTTGGATTTTATTTTGCTGCCTAGACAAAATTTAAAAAAAAAAAGAACTATGAGTAAGAAAATGATAATTCAAAAAAATAGGTCAATTATCTATTCTTTATTCATTTCATGACGATAAGGACATAAAACATAAGACATAATACATGATTTAAACAAATTGAAAGCGAATACAAAAGTCGACTACATACATAACTGAATACGAACCGAAATACAAAACCTTTTCATTCACGTTTCATCATGTAATAAAAACTTACAATTTATCGCTTATAGAAAAGTAGCTTTGCTTTTCGCTTCAAAATCGCAAAAAAAAAAATAAAAAATGCTTATCAATTTATCAATATTCCATTTATATTGCAATTTTAGTTATGAATAAAGTACATACTCTAATCTTATTGTCAGTGTGTGGACATTCGATTATTAGTTTTTCGACTTTTGCCTTTATCTTTCATACAAATTGCAAATATTTCAAAAAGAAATTTTTGAAGAATATCCTCCCGGAGGATTGTACCAAGTCAGACTTTTCGAAAATGAAGAATCTGGCCAATCGTGACATATTTTCGATCGCCAGCGATCAAATTAAGTAGCTATAATAAAACGAAGGAATGCATTTTTAAAAAAAAACGTATATGAATAAAATTTAGTAAAAGAATGAGAATTGTGCTACACGAGTTGCAGTTTCTTTCCCAAACCGATTTTCCATCGACACTCAGGCTAAGGGACCATCCATAAATTACGTAATGCAATTTTCCGAAAATCTTGACCCTCCACCATGTAATTAATTTTCGCAAATTTTAATTCCATGCCCTTTTTTTGTGACATTGCGTAATTTATGGATGTTAATCATTAACAACTATTTTCTATAAACAGCGAATAACTGATAGAGAACGGATTTTAGACGAACTGCTTGTCTCTTATCACTTTTAGGTTGGTCTTTTTTTTTTTGTCACAACATCACCCAAATTATTCTTCATAATATATGAATCAAAAAACATATTCCAGACAAACGATTCTTCACTATTCTGGGATACTTATCCTAATAAAATGATTCCAATTTGTCATAAAAAAATACGTCCAGTGCATATTTAATTTTCACCTAATAACTATAATAGCAACACAAAAAGTGCCTTGTTTGGTAACCTAAAGTTCCAATTTTAGGTAAAAATATCTGCCAGCCAAAAAGTAATAATATTTATTACCCTTAAGTTCACATAATAGAAGAAAAGCTATTATAGTTAATTCCATATCATATGATAGCCCAAAATAGTTTAGTTGATCTAGAATCCGTTCCTTAACCCTAAAGTGCCAGAGGTTATTATTAAAATTGCTTAAACCTGATGAAGTGATAAACCGAAATTTTTCGAAGCCTCTGGGGTCGCTCAAACCTCCTCTAATGTTTCAAAAAGACCTGCAAAGTTTTCTGCAAAAGAAAACTGGATTCGATGCGAAAACTAGGAATAAACGTTTATCAAAAGTGTGGCCAGAGTAGACCAAACTCGGCATTGCAGACAATCATATGTTAGTTAGTGGCGGCTACTTAGATTTTTAGAGATAAATCCAGTTCAAAATTTCTGTACAGGAACCTCAGAGGATCCCGGACATGTTTCTGGACACAAACATGTACATGAACCTGTACAGGTAATCTTGACGGTTCCTGGACAGGAACTTGGTGAAGGAAACGGTACATGATCCTGCAAAGAAACCTGTATGCAACAGCTAATCTTTGAATGATCATGTACATGTTCTTTTTTAAAATTCCTGCATAGGAACAGTCAAGATTACCTGTGCATGTTCATGTGCATGTCCATGTTCATGTGCAGGGTCGTGTCCAGAACCATGTTCAGGATCCTCCGAAGTTGATCCTGTACAGGAGTTTTCAGCTAGGAAAGCTTAGCGACCCTACAGATTTCATTTG
>JAUELO010000273.1:131363-145960 GCA_032357855.1 Amphibolips quercusostensackenii | reverse complement strand
TTTAAAAATAAAAATAGCAATTTATGGTAAAAAACGTTAACATAATCTTTAATTATTCTAAAATTTTCAATTTTATATGAAATATACATATAAATAGTTCCGCTGAAGACCGTAATCTTTTTTTGTATCCAATGATTTTTTACTAATAGAAATAATGATTTCTGAAGTAAAAATGGAACATAACCTAACATTCTTAAAAAGTTATGAATATATGGTATGATTAAAAAAATCCTAAATTTCCGAAGAAAAATACTAAAATAATCTAAAATTGTTAAAACATCCTAAGTCTTGTTAAAATTATAATAATTTTTACTTAAAAACACCAATTGTTAGTGCAAACCACCCACGTAAACTAAAATTGTTAACAAATCATTTTTAATATTTTTTAAAATTTAATGATTCCTTGGTTGAAATTTGAATTTTTGATAAAAACACTAACGTAAATCTAATGATTGTTATTAAAAAATGCCGATTTCGAGTCAAAAACTTCAACATAACCTAAAATTGTTATAAATTTTGAATATTCTTTGATGTCTGATAATATTTATAAAAAACTTAAGCAATGATTCCCAACGAAAAATAAGCATTTTTTTATAGTACATGTTAATATTACCTGAAACGCATCGAAAATCGCAAAACTTGCTCGAACTGTAATAATTTTTGTCTTAAAAAAAACGAAAAACGTAAATTGTTGCAAAATTTTTAATCGTTCAAATCTAATAATTACTTTTCAGAAATATATCCATTTTCGGTCTGAAACTCTAACATAACCTAAAATCGTTGAATACCAGAAATCTTGATAAGGATTTTTGTTTTAAAATTATAATTTACGGTGAAAAAAAACTGAAAAAATTCAAATTTTTTTCGAAATTTCATGTCTTTTTCGAAACTTTATCAAAATGCATTAATTTAATTTTTATGAATTAATTCAATTCAGGTAAATTAGAATTGACCTTCTGAATATAAGACATAAAATATATTTCAGTAACTTTTTTACTTTTTTCGTCCAGCTAAAGATGTGCTACTTCTTGTTTTTAAGAATCTATGAAAAAATGTATGAAAAAATTAAATTAAAAAAAATAAAATAAAAATCTATTTTTATATATATGCGTGTGTGTGGGTATGTGTATATAAAAGATGTATTTAACAATAACTTTACTATTTAATACGTAAGATACGCAATAACTAAGTTAAATTATTATTATTTTTTACTAAATTATCATTGTGTTTAATATGAATAATGCATTGAATTAATTTTTATAAATATATTTAATTTAGGTAAATTATGGTTAACTTTCTGAATATAATACGTAAGATACTTCTAGCTTTTAAGAATCTATAAAAACTGAAACAGCTTATCAAATGTTTAAAAAATTATTTAAAATCTATTTATAATTGTATAAAAGATCTATTTAATGATATCTTCGCTATTCAATACCTAAGATACGCAATAATTTAATAAATTGAAAAAAATTCTCTTTACTGAATTATCATTCTGTTTGATATATGTTTATACAATGTTCTAAGCAATTGTCTGGATGTGTGTGTGTGTGTGGATGCGTGTGTGAATGCGTGTGTGGATGTCACAATTTTTCGTAAACACGATAATTTAAAAACGGTTGCAAATAAATTGATGAAATTTAGAGCGCTTATTTTTATCGCTGGTATTTTGAAACTCACCGAAGAATTTCTAAAAATATTTATTGCATTTTTTTCTAGCACTTTATAATATTTTGAAAATCGGTTTTTCTATATTAAAGCTTTTTCTTTTACATAATTCAAAATTGATGCAAGAATATAAAAGATTCCTTAATTTGAGTCAAATTGATCAAGCTATATTATTAGCATATTTTATCAAATAGTAAGGAAGTTATGGTCATTTATATTATACTATAAGCCGCTTTTTACAGTACAATTTTTCTCGTCTGCATAATTTAGAGTTGATGTAAGAATAGAAAAGATGTGTTCATTCGAGGCGAATCGATTGAACTATAATAATGGTGCATTTCATTGAAGAGTAAGAAAGCTATGGTAATGAATAATATTTGAAAATACTGTTTTTTAATTTTTTTCTTCAACATAATTCAAAATTGATGCAAAAATAAAAAAATATTCCTTGGTTCGAGACAAAGCGATTCACCTATAATATTAATACGTTTTATCAAAAAGTGAAAAAGTTATCGCTATTTATATTATTTTAAAATCGATTTTTATGATGAAAATTTTCTCTTCTTCATAATTTGAAGTTGATGTGAAAATAGAAAAGATGTGTTGAATCGAGACGAATCGATTGACCTATAATATTAATACCTTTTATTGAAAAGTAAGATAACTATGGTAATGCATAATATTTGAAAATACGGTTTTTTATGCAAAACTTTTTTCTTTAACATAATTCAAAATTCATGCACAAAGAAAAAAGATTCCTTGATTCAAGACGAATCGATTAACCTATAATATTAATGGATTTTATGAAAGGTGAGGAAGTTATGGTCATATATATTATATTAAAAACCGTTTTTATAGCAAAATTTTTCTTATCTGCATAATTTAGAGTTGATGCAAGAATAGAAAAAATGTGTTTATTTGGAACAAATCGATCGACCCAAATATTGATACATTACATTGAAGAGTAAGTAAGCTATAGTGATGCACAATATTTGGAAATACTGTTTTTTATAGTACAATTTTTTTCTTTAACATAACTAAAAATTGATGCGAAAATGAAATAGAATTTTTGGTTTGATACGAATCGATTGACCTATAATATATATTTTTTTTATTAAAAGTGTAAGGAAGTTATGGTCATTTATATTGTATTAAAAACCGCTTTTTACAGTAAAATTTTTCTTATCTACATAATTCAAAGTTAATGTAAAAATAAAAAAAGATGTGTTAATTAAAGACGAATCGATTGGCCTATGGCACTGGTATATTTCATTAAAAATTAGAAAAGCTATGGCAATAAATAATGATTGAAAATACGGTCTTTTATAGTTAAACTTTCTTTTTAACATAATTCAAAATTGATGCGAAAATAAAAAAGATTCCTTAGTTCGGGACAAAGCGATTGACCTATAATATTAACACGTTTAATCAAAGAGTAAGAAAGTTATCCTTATTTATATTATATTAAGAATCGATTTTTATGATAAAAATTGTTTTTTTTTCATAATTTGAAGTTGATGTGAAAACAGAAAAGATGTGGCTATTCAAAACGAATTGATCGACAAATATTGATACATTTTATTGAAGAGTAAGATAGCTATGGTAATTCATAATATTTAAAAATACGGTTTTTTATAGTGAAATTTTTTTTCGAACGTAATTCATAATTGATGTGGAGATAAAAAAGATTCCTTGATTTAAGACGAATCGATTGATCTATAATATAAACACATTTTATAAAAAAGTGAGAACGTTATAGTAATTTATACATATTATATAAAAACCCGTTTTTAATAATAAAATTGTTTTCATATGCATAATTTAGAGTTGATGTAATAATAGAAAAGATGTGTTTTTTCGAGACAAATCGATTGACCCATAATATTAACACATTTCATTGAAGAGTAAGAAAACTATGGTAATGCATAATATTTGAAAATACTGTTTTTTATAGTAAAATTATTTTCTTTAACATAATTTAAAATTGATTCGTGAATGAAAAAGATTCCTTGGTTTGGAACAAATTGATTCAACCTATAATATTAATATATTTTATCAAAAGTGTAAGGAAGTTACGGTCATTTATATTATACTAAAAACCGTTTTTTATAGTAAAATTTTTCTCACCTGCATAATTCAGTGTCAATGTAAAAATAGAAAAGATGTGTTAATTCAAGACGAATCGATCGACCTATGACATTGATACATTTCATTAAAGAGTAAGAAAGCTATGGCAATGCATAATATTTGAAAATGCGGTTTTTTACAGTGAAACTATTTTCTTTAACATAATTTAAAATGGATGAAAAAATAAAAGAGATTCCTTGGTTTGAGACGAAGCGATTGACCTATAATATTAAAACGTATTATCAAGAAGTGAGAAAGTTATAGTTATTCATATTATATCGATAATTTTCTTTTTTTCATGAATTAATGTTGATGTAAAAATAGAAAAGGTGTGTCTATTCAAAATAAATTGATCTACCTATAATATTGATACATTTTATTGAAGAGTAGGATAGCTATGGTAATGCATAATATTTGAAAATACGTTTTTCATAGTAAAAATTTTTTCTTTAACATGGTTCAAAATTGATGCACAAACGAAAAAGATTCCTTGATTCAAGACGAATCGATTGACTTATAATATTAATGGATTATATTAAAGGCGAGGAAATTATGGTCATATATATTATATTCAAAACCGTTTTTATAGTAAAATTTTTCTTATCTGCATAATTTAGAGTTGATGTAATAATAGAAAAGATGTGTTTATTCGAGACGAATCGATTGACCTATGACATTGATACATTTCATTGATGAGTAAGAAAGCGATGGCAATGCATAATATTTGAAAAAACAGTTTTTTTATAGAAAAACTTTTTGCTTTAACATAATTCAAAATTAATGCCAAAATAAAAGAGATTCCTTGGTTCAAGAAGAAGCGATTGACCTAATATTAATACCTTTTCTCAAATAGTAAGAAAGTTATTGTTATTTATATTGTATTGAAAATCGATTTCTATAATAAAAATTTTCTCCTATTCATAATTTGATGTTGATGTAAGAATGGAAAAGATGTGGCTATTTGAAACTAATCGATCAACCTATAATATTAATACATTTTATTGAAGAGTAGGAAAGCTGCGGTAATCCGCATTATTTGAAAATACGTTTTTTTATGGTAAAATTTTTTCTATTAACATAATTCAGAGTTAATGCAAGAATATAAAAGATTCCTTGGTTCGAGATGAATCCATCGACCTATAATAGAAACACATTTTATAAAAAAGTAAGGACTTTATAGTAATTTATGCACATTATATAAAAACCCGTTTTCAATAGTAAAATTGTTCTCATCTGCATGATTTAGAGTTGATGTAAGAATAGAAAAGATTTGTTTATTCAAGACGAATCTATCGACCCATAATATTGATACATTTCATTAAAGAGTGAGATAGCTATGATAATGCATATTATTTGAAAATACGGGTTTTTTATAGTGAAATTTTTTTCATCTGCATAATTCAGAGTTGATGTAAGAATAGAAAAGATGTGTTAATTTAAGACAAACCGATCAACCTATGACATTAATACATTTTATTCAAGGGTAACAAAGCTATGGCTTTTTTTCAACATAATTCAAAGTTTATGCAAAAACATAAAAAATTCTTTGGTTCGAGTCAAATCCATTTACTTATAATATTAATACGTGTTTTTACAAAGTGAGAAAGTAATAATCATTCATGTTATTTATATTATACTAAAAATCGATTTTTATAGTAAAAATGTCTCATTCTCATAACCTGAAGTTGATGTAAGAATGAACCATCTGTTTTAAACAGAAAAACATTTTCATCAACATAATTCAAAGTTGATGAATGGATTGAAAATACTTTTTGATCATAAATTTTCAAATAAAATAAATATTATAATTTTTGTACAAAAATTATAAAGATGGGAAATGGATAGAGTGTGAGAAAATTTCCTCCTTCCCTTTTCCAGATCGAAAAATTACCATTTCAAATACAACATTTGATTTGCTGAAGTTGTAATTGCATTAAAAAAAATTTGTATATTATTTTGTTGTTTTGCATTTTCTGAAAATTTCTTTTCTTTAATTGATCACAATAAAAATTTCAGGTTGTTTATTATTAAATAAATCACTAATGCTTCCTTAATGAGGAAGCAAAGTTTAGGTAAAGTAGAATTGACTTTCTTAATAAACGACGCAAAATGTATTGTAGTAATTTTTTTGCATTTTTTCGTTTAGAAACTCAGAAGACTTATTAAATTTTTTAAAAATAATTAAAAATAAAAATTAAATTTATTTAAAATCATTAACGAAATTCATACTTGCGGCAAATTTCCAGGATTGTCGCCTATCTGCAAACTATGGACTTCTACAATATTTGGTAATAATGGTTTCGGATATCCAAAGATGTGGTTATTCCCGAGAATTACTAAACTAAAATTTCTGTCAATCTCAAAAACGGATGTTCCGGGTGAAATTTTCTCAGCTATTTTCTGAGCACGTGGTAAATGAACAAATTTGTAATGCAGTCTAGTCCATGTTGTATAAACCACATTCCAAAATTTTTCGGTTAATGACATTTTGTCACTAAATGAATATGCCATATCAGGATTTAGCAGTGGATCATCTGGATTCCCTAAAATGAAATAACTTCAAGTAAAAAATTTTTCTATGTTAAATTAAAATATTAAATTAATTTATAATTAAATTAAAATTAAATAAAATAGTTTCTATTACTGGTATAAAATCTGAAGAAACGAGAAAAAATCTGCCTCAGGCCGGATTTGAACCAGGAACGCCACTATACATGAGTGGAGCGTTAATGAATTGCGCTATCGAGACCTATTTCTAGTTTCAATCCGGGCTGGGGCCGTTTTTTTTTGTTTCTTCAAATATTAGAGGAGTAATCAAAACTATTTATTATTCAAGCTCAAATATTAATAATAACCCTAGTAGGCAAAAATAACACATTTGCTTTGATTCAGTTAGAAATACTACAATTATAATTCTGTTTCAGAATTAATCTCTTTTGTTTAAAATTCTACTATTTGATTAAAAATTTTTTTTTTTAAATGCAACTATTTTTTTTCAAAAATTCATCTTTTTCTGTCAAAAATTTAACTACTTGGTTAAAAGTTGAATTAAGTTAAAAATTCATTTTATTTTTGGTTGAAAATTAATTTTTTAACTGACAATTTAACTTTAAAATTTTTTGGTGCAAATTTATCTTTTTTAGTTTAAAATTCAACAACTTGGTTAAAATTGATATATTTGGATAAATGCTGAATTCTTCTCAAGGAAATTAATTTTTTATAATTTTCATAATTTTAGTTAAGAATTCATCTCTTTGGTTAAAGTAGCTTTCAAAATGATCCTTATGTTTTGATTAAATAAAATTTAAAATTTATGCTGGTGTCCATATTAACAATAACAATAAATAATTATGTTTATTATAATTATATAATATAATTATAATATTTAATATTCAATTTTTAATAATTCATTATACTTTAATAATAATAAACTATTTTTAATTGCAATTATAATTACCAACCTACAGAATCCATAGCGTATGGTAAATTGCCGACACTCAAGAACCCGATTAAAATGGGAAAGTTATATCGTTTCACCAAGGCGTAATAACATTGAAACCACAATTGCTCTATGATCATAACGTCGAAAGTTTCGTTGCCACTTCTGAAATATAAAACACATAAAAGTTAAGATTTAGAGTAAAATTTAAAAACTTAAAAACCATCATATTTTTTTTATCCAATAATATAATTTATCAGGTTACTTTTTGTAATCGAGCGTCCACATATTACGTGATGCTATTTCCAGTGATTTTAAAACTATTTGAGACTAGTACAAAGACACCTTTAATCAAATTCTTTGGAAATTAGTAGTATAGCTACACGATTACGACGCTACTTACCGACTGATAGTGAATCTGCATTACCGACCGATGGTAATTACCTAGTGTCGGTAACTTAACACAGAACGGAACCTTTCTCGGTCGGTAAGTGGCATTAAAGCCGTACAGCTATACTACTAACATTGAAAAAATATATAGTTTGAGTATTCACATAGATGGCAGATTACCTTGGCAGATGAGAGGCCATAAAACGTCCGTTAAAAAAATACAAATCAAAAAGTAAAAAGTTAACTTTTCTAGTTGGAAGTCTTCTATCATACTTTTGGTTCGAAATTCATTTTGTTTGGTTAAGGTGTTTCCTTAAGCTTGATTTTTGGCCCATGTATTTTTTTTGGATGCCACTTCTACATGGATGAATTGTTGGATGTAATTTTTTAACTACATAATCTGAATGGCTAAATGAATGCTGAAAAAGTTTTTTTTCGAAAAATGGTCTTATTGTTGTTTTCCTTTAATTAATCGAAAATATACTGGATTTGTTCGCCTGAAAATGAGCAACCCGTTACTGCCAGAGTACCCATGATAAACTAAAAACAGGCCCTCCCAGCTCATCATGGGTACTCTTGTGCTAGCGGGTTGCTCGTCTCCAGGGGAACAAACCCAACATATTTTCGAATAATTAAAAAAAAAAGAACAGCAAGATCATTTTTTTGAAAAAACAAACTTTTACGACATTAATTTCGTCATTTAGATTATGTGGTAAAAATATTACATCAAACAATTCATCCTTGTAGAAGTGGCATCCAAAACAAAATACATAGGCTAAAAATCAAGCCTGAGGAACCACCTTAAAAATCCTACTTGCTTGAACATTCAATTATTTTGTTCAAAATGAAACTATCTGGTTTAAAAGCCATTCTTTTTTTGTTAAAAATTTAACTACTTGGTCGGAAGTTAATTTGTTGAAAACCCCTTTTTTAAAGTTGAAAATAAATTTTTTAAACTGAACATTTAACTATTTCAGTTCCGGTTGTATATTTATCCTTCTTAGTTGAAAATTCAACTATTAGTTTGAAAAATTAACTTTTTGTTGAAAATTGAAATATTTTGTGAACTATTAAATTTATTTCTTGAAAATATATTTATGTTCTGAATATTTATAATTTTTATTAAAAATTCATCACTTTGGGTGAAAGCGTCACTATTTTACTAAAAATTCGCAAATTGATATTTTAAATTAAAAATTGCTAATTGTTGATAATTGAAGTTTCAGTAGAAAATTCTGCTTCTTCGTACGACAAAAAAGCTATCTGATTAATAATAAAACTAAAAATAAAACTTTTTTGCAGAAAATTCATCTTTTTGGCTTGAAAATTTGACTGTTTTGTTGAAAATTCGTCTTTTCAGGTTGAGCATTTTATAATTTTCGTTTTATATTCAACTAATAAAAAAAATTAACTTTTTGGTAGAAAATTAAACTATTCTGTAAAAAAAATAAACTTTCTGATTATAAATCAAACTATTTATCTAAAAATTAAACTGCTTGGTTAGAAATTACTTTTCCTAGTTGAGCACTAATTTTCTTTTGTCTGGACATTCAACTATTTAATTGTTGCTCGAAAATTCAACTGTTGTTAAAAAATATTCAATGTAAAATTGAACTATTTATTTAAAAACTTTACTTTTTTGTTGAAAAGTTGTTTTTCTTGATTGAAAATTAATATACTTGTCTGGAAATTTAACTATTCCTCTTTAGTTCAAATTTATTTTAAATTTAAAATTGATTTTTTCTAGTTAGAATTACTTATTAAAATTTTTTGTATATTTTGATAAATGCATTTTTTTGTTTAAAGAATCATCATTTTAGTTAAATATTTAACTATTTGGTTGCAAATTGATTTTGTTGTTAAAAATTTCTATATTCAGTTAAAAATTGAACTGTTTTGCACAAAATTCGTCTTTTTAAATTGAAAATTCAACAATTTGGAAGAAAATTCAACTGTTTTGTTGGAAAATAAATTATTGTTAAAAGCCAGCTTTTTGGTAGAAAATATTACAATTCTGTATAGAAAATAAATTTTTTAGTAAAAAATTAAACTACTTTTTCAAAAATTAAATTATTTAGTTGGAAATTCGTTATTCTTGATTAGAAGTTAATTTTTTTATCCGGAAATTTAACTATTTAATTTTCAGTTGTATTTCAACTATTTTGTGTACAAAAAAAATTATATAGTTTAAAAATCAAATTTAAATTTAAAAATAAAATTTCTTAAGTACAGTTTTTTACTTGAATGAAATTATTTAATCATAAATTAATTTTCTCATTAAAAATTCATATTTTTTGTTTAAGATCTACTGTTTTGTTAAAAATTCGTTGTTTGAAATTCGTTAATCTCGATTAACAATTAAAAAATAAAAAAAAATTTATGGCTCAGAATTTGAATTAACATTAAGAAAATTGAAATTTTTCAAATAAATTTTTTGAATTGAATCTAACTGGTCAAATTTTAAAAATAAAAAATCAGTTTTTCAAAGTAGAAATTTTACGATTTTCTGAAATATTTGTCTTTTAAGTTTGAAAACTGAACTATTTTGTTGAAAATTCGTATATTTGAGTGAAAAATTAATTTTTTTTTTCAAAAATTCATTCTTTTGGTTTAAGATTCAAATGTTTGGTTAAAAATTAATCTTTTTTCAGTAGAATTCAAATATATAATTTTTTTTTTAATGTAACTTATAGAACTGAAAATTCCACTATTCCATCAATTGAAAATTTAACTAAATAATTGGTTACAAAATTAATGTATTTTGCGGAAAATTCGTCTTTTAGTATGAAATTGATATTTTCATTTAAAAATTTAGTTATTTTGTCAAAAATTTAACTGTGTTGATAAAATTCATCTCTCTTGGCTGATAATAAACTTAGTTTAAAAAATTTAACTGTCTAAAAAAATTCTTGTTTTTGGCTTGAAAATTCAACAATTCGGTAAAAACCTAAACTATTTAGTTGAAAACTCAATTATTGTTAAAAATTAATTTTTTTAATAGAAAAATCAACTTTTTTGTATGGAAAAAACTATTTAGTTAAAAATTAAACTATTTGTTTCAAAATTTAACTATTTTGTTGGCAATTTGTTTTTTGTATTTAAAAATGATTTTTTTTTGTTGAAGCGTGATTATTCAAACTGAAAATTTAACTGTTCCTTATTTTTTTCTAATCTTATATTTTTGGTTGAAAATTCAACTATTTTGTAAGAAAAATAATCTATTCGGTTTAAAATAAAAATTTTGAATGAAAATATAGAAATTTTTAATGTTTAATTTTCAAAAATCAAATATTTTTAACTTATTTAAAAAATATTTTAAAAATTTTATTGAATTTAATTGGTTGAAAATTCGGGTTCTAGTTGCTAAGAAGTAGCTTTTCAAACTAAAAATTCGAAGATTTTATTTTTTCAAAAATTTATTTTTTTTCATTCTAAATTAACTTTTCTATAAAAAATTCTTCTTTTTAGTTTTGGAGGTCAACTGTTTTTAAAACTATTTAACTTTCAATTTTTTGTTAAAAATTCTCCTATCTCAGTGGATAAATAATCTTTTTTGTTAAAACATCATTCAATTGTTTGTTTGAAAATTTGTCTTTTTAGTTGAATTAAACTGGTTCAAATTTATTTTTTTTTATTGAATGTTAATTATTTAAACTGTGAATTTAAATTTTCCATATTGTATTAAATCTTGAATTTTTGGTTGAATATTTAACTGTTTTGTAAGAAAAATAAATTATTTGGTTTAAAATACAAATTTAAAATAAAAAAGTTAACATTTAAGATGATCAATTGAAAAAATTAAAGGTTTTTAAATTAAATTACAAAAATTTTCAAAAAAAAATTTTTAGATAAGCTCAACAGGTTCAAAATTATTTTTGTTGTTGTTGAAAATTAGTTTTTCAATCTGAAATGCAACGATTTTAGTGTTTGTTATAAATTCACCTTTTTTGATTAAAAATTAACTTTTCTGTTAAAAATTCTTCTTTTCTGTTTTCAAAGTCAACTGTTTTCAAAAATATTTAACTTTTGATCTTGCAAAATTAAATACTTTGCTACAAATTCGCCTATTTTTGTAGATAATTTATCTTGTTTGTTTGTTTGTTTAAAACTCATAATTTTCTTTAAGAATTCAATTCTTTAGTTAAAAATTCGCCTTTTTAAGTAGATTTCAACGGGTTGAAAAGTACTTTTTTGTTGTTGAAACGTAATTATTTCAACTGAAAATTTAATTATTTCATATTTTTTCAATCTTATATTTTTGGTTGAAAATTGAACTATTTTATAAGAAAAATAATCTATTTAGTTTGAAATAAAAATGTTAAATGAAAAAATGGAAATTTTTTATGTTTAATTTTAATAACTAAAATATTTTTAACTTATTAAAAATGTTTTTTTTTTTAATTTTATTGAATTTAATTGGTTACAAATTCGGGCTTAGTTGCTGAAAATTAGCTTTTCAAACTAAAAATTCAACGATTTTATTTTTTTGAAATTTAACTTTTTTATTCAAAATTAACTTTTCTATTGGAAATTCTTTTTATCGGTTTTAAAGGACAACCGTTTTTTAAAATGTTAAACTTATAATTTTTAAAACTTAAATATTTTGTTAAAAATTCGCCTCAGTAGATGAAAAATATTTTTTATCAAAACATCATTCAATTGTTTGGTTTAAAATTCATCTTTTCAGTAGAATTTAGCAGGTTAAAAATTATTTTTTTAGTAAGATGTTGATTATTTAAACTGTAAATTTAACTGTTCCATATTTTGTTAAATCTTGAATTTTTTGTTAAAATTTCGCTTATTTTATAAAAAAAAATAAACTATTTAGTTCAAAACAAAAATTTAAAATAAAAAAATAAAAATTTAAGATGATCAATGAAAAAAACTAAAGGTTTCAAAATTAAATTTAAAAAATTAAAAAAAAATTTTTTTTAGATAAATTCAACTGGTTAAAAATTATTTTTGTTGTTCTTAAAAATTAGTTTTTCAAACTTCCTTGATTAAAAATGAACTTTTATGTTAAAAATTCTTCTTTTCTGTTTTCAAAGTCAACTGTTTTCTAAAATATTTAAATTTTAATTTTGCAAAATTGAATACTTTGTTACAAGTTCGCCTATTTTCGTAGATAATTTATTTTGTTTGTTAAAAAATTATAATTTTGTTTAAGGACTCAATTGTTCGGTTAAAAATGAGTCTTTTTCAGTAGATTTCAACTGGTTAGAAATTACTTTTTTGTTGTTGAAACGTAATTATTTAAACTGAAAATTTCACTGTTCCATATTTTGTTAAAACTTATATTTTTGGTTAAAAACTCAACTGTTTTGTAAGAAAAATATATATTCGGTTAAAAATAAAAATTAAAAATGGCAAGATAAGAATTTTAAATGTTAAATTTTGAAAACTGAAATTTTTTAAATTAAATTCAAAAAATCTAAGTGAATTTTTTCTAGTTGAATTTAACTGGTTAAAAATTTGTTTTTCTTTGTTGTTGAAAATTAGTTTTTTTAACTGAAAAAATAAACAATTTTATTTTTCGTTAAAAATTCATTTCTCTTCATTGAAAATTAATCTTTCTGTTAAAAATTCGTCTATTTTGGTGGAAAATTTATCTTAGTTTTTAAAAAATCATCATTTTGTTCAGGATTTAACTGTTTGGTTAAAATTTTTTTTTTTTCAAGTAGAATTCAACTGTTTAAAAATGAGCTTTATTTGTTAAAGCGTAACTATTTTAACTGAAAATTTAACTGTTGCATTTTTTATTGAAAATTTATATTTTTTGGTTGAAAATTTATGTATTTTGTTAGAAATTCATCTTTTGGTAGAAAATTAATCTTTTCAGTTGAAAATTTAGCTACTTGGAAGAAAATTCAGTTATGTTGTTGAAAGTTTAATTATTTTGTTGAAAATTTAGCTATTGTGCTAAAGTCTCCTTTTTTTGTCGCAAATTCAAATTTTTTTTTGAAAAAAATAAACTATTTGGTTTAAAATAAAAATTTTATAAAAAAATAGCAATTTCAAAAGGTTAATTTCAAAAATTTCAATTTTGGTAAAAAATTCATCTTCTTAGTTGAAAAATCATCATTTTGGTAAGGTTCAAGTATTTAGTTGAAAATTTGTCTTTTTATAAGTAGAATTCAACTGGTTAAAAATTGCTTTATTATACTGAAGCGTAATTATTTAAACTAAAAATTTAATTGTGAATTTTCTGTCGAATTACATTTTTCAGTTAAGAATTGAACTATTTGGTTGAAAAACCAGCTACTTGGTAAAAAATTTAACCATGTTGTTAAAACTTTAATTATTTTGTTGAAAATTCTACTATTGTGTAAAAATAATATTTTTTTTAGAAAATCTCACTGTTTCGTTTAAAAATTGTCCTTTTGAAATAATAATTTATCTTTTATCTTATCTTTCATCCTAGACTAAAAGTGAACTTTAATTTTGAAAATTCAACTTTTAATGTTGAAAAGTAAAAAGTCTAAAAATCCGTCTTTTTCGCCTAAAAATTAACTATTTGGTTAAAAATGCAGCACTACATTTTTTATTGTATCAATAATGTTCGTTTTTAATGCATTGACACGGATTTGAATTTTTCTTCCAGAGAAGTGTCACGTGTTAGAAAACCTTTTCGACCCCCCTCCTATGTGACACTTTGTGTCGTTAGGGCTCCCCTTCAAAGTGTCACGTATTATGTGAACGCTCCCTAAAAGATCAATGAAAAGTGGCTTAGCAAATCAAATCGGTAACGGTTTTCATCGATTAAACCATAAAATAAATCTTATATGAATAAATTTCAATATACATTAGTTTCTGCACTGCCGTGCTCGATATTTGTTCCTCGCATAATTTATTGGATTCGTCCATATTCTTTTTTAAAATTGAAAAGGCATCCATAAACCTGCAATGAGAAACCATAAATTAAAATAATGAAATAATTGAAGGAGACAAATTTTGTGTATTACTTTGTAATTAA
>JAUELO010000273.1:77107-92155 GCA_032357855.1 Amphibolips quercusostensackenii | reverse complement strand
ATTTTTCAAAGGACTAGTTTCATATGAGTACGAGACACGTATTTTTTGTTTTTATCAAAAAAATATTATCATACAATTCGGGCTACTTGTATAAGGCAGTCTTTAATAGAAATTAACTCAAAGGAAAAATTATTTGAAGAGAAGTAAGGGGAAATTAGAGAAGAGAAAGTAGGGAAAGTAGAGGGGGTGGGAAAATATAGAGTGGGCAAGTAGGAGGAGTTATAGGAAATAACAAAAGGAAAAGTATGGAAATTGAGGAGAAATAAAGAAAGTGGGAGTAGAGCAAGTGATGGGCAATTAGAAGTAGGGAAGTAGGAGAACTAAGTGGAAATAAGGAGAAGGAGGATGAATTAGAGGAGAAAAAATAGG
This sequence comes from Amphibolips quercusostensackenii, assembly GCA_032357855.1. Taxonomy (NCBI): domain Eukaryota; kingdom Metazoa; phylum Arthropoda; class Insecta; order Hymenoptera; family Cynipidae; genus Amphibolips; species Amphibolips quercusostensackenii. The sequence goes on along the minus strand of JAUELO010000273.1, from coordinate 91,786 downwards.
CAAAATTATTAGAGGAAGAGTAGGGAAAATTCTGGGAAGTGGAACTAAAGAAATGAGAGGAGGAGTATAGAGAGTAAAGGTAAATAAGGCATTGGGCAAAAGGGAAAGTAATAAATGAATAAATTAAGAAAGTAAGAGAAAATTAGAAGATATAGAGGGATTATTAGATTAAATTCCACTGAAGCCCCCCTTGTGTGTATTTGGGTGAAATAAAAAAATTACTGAAAATTTTTTTAAAATTTGTATTTGGGAACATTCTGTATAATATATACAAAATTTATATTAATATAAATATTCAGCAACGAAATGAAAATATTAAAAAAGTAAAAGTTCATAAATCTAAAATAGTTCAGAAATAACAAATCTTGAAACTTTGAAAACAAAACTTTTAAAATACCGAAATTGTAAATTCACAAAATTAGTAAATGCTTGAAATCAGTAGGAAAATGTAGGAAAATAAGATAAGGAAAAAAGTAAAATAAGGTGTGGTAAGTTTGAGGATGTGCAGAGACGGGAGTGAGGGAAAGCGAGATAAGATGTATTGGCGGAAATGAGTACAATGGAAGTGTAAGTAAATAAGAAGAGGCAATGTATAGGAAGTAAGGGTAACTTGAAAAGGCCAAGAGGGGAAAGTATAAAAAATGAAAAAGGTGGAAGTAGGGAAAGCAAGGGGAATTAGATAAAATTAATACAGGGAAACTGTAGAAAAAGAGAGGGAAATAAGGGAAGTTGGTCAGGGGAAGTGCACAGAAATGAGGAGCAGAGGAGTAGGGGTAATTAAGGGGAAATAAGACAAGGAAAGTGGGGTAAACAAGCGGTGGCAAGTTAAAAAATGAGACAAGGAAATTAGGAAAAATAAGGGGTGAGAAGTGTTGAAAAGTAAGGAGTGAGAATAAATTAGGTAAGAAAAGTTGGAGCAAGGAGGGGTAATGTGTGTGATGAGAGAAGGGAAGAACAGAAATGAGGGGTGGCAAGTGTAGGAAAATGAGTAGTCGGGAGTGATAGGAAGCGAGGTATAATGTATTGAGGTAAATTAGTGAAACAGAAGTATAAGAAATAAGGAGAGGAAATGTATACAAAATCAAGGTGATTTAGAAAGGCAAGGTGGAAGAAAGTATGAAATATAAAAAGTGTGGAAGTAGAAAAAGCAAAAAAAGGAGATCAAATAAATATAAGAGAAGTAGGAAGGGCAAAAGAAAAGGAGATATTGGTCAGGGAAAGTGTGAAGAAATGAGAAGCAGAGGAGTAATGGCAACTGAGGGAAAAATATGAATAGAAAAGTAGGTCGAATGAGAAGTAGAAAGTGTGAGAAAAGGAGGCGAGGGAATAAAAAGAACTAAAAAGTAAAAAATGTGGAAAAATAAGGTGAGGAGAGTATAGAAAATAGGGAGTGGAAATTGTGGGGAAATAAAATAAGGAAAGAAGAGAAATAAGGGGTTGCAAGTGTGGGCAAGTGAGAGTTAAAAAGTGTGGAAAAGCGAGGTAAGATAAAGTGAGGGGAATCATTGTAATGAAAGTGTGAAGAACAAGAAAAGGGAATGTATAGGAAATGAGAAAAAATTAGAAAGGTAATGAGGGGGAAGTATGAGAAATGAAAAGAGTAAAAGTAGGGAGGGTGAGGAAAATAGGGAAAATTGGGTAGCGCAAGTGTTGAGAAATGAAAAGCAGAGGAGTGAAGGGGAACAAGCGGAAATGAAATCAGAAATTCAGAGTGAATAAGGGTTGGGAAGTGTGAGGCAATAAGACAAGGGAGTTAAGAGAAATATGCGGTGAGAAGTATAGGGAAATGAGGTGCTGAAAGTAAAAGAAACGTGGCGTGAGAAGCGTGCGAGAATGAGGTAAGCAAAGTTAGAGAAATAAGGGAGAAGAGTGTGGGAAAATGAGAGAAGAGCAGAATAGAAGTGAGAGTTTGCAAGTGTGTGGAAGTAAGGAGTGATGAATGAGGCGTGAGGGATAGCGAGGTGAGATGCAGTTTGGGAAATTAGTGGATTAGACGTGTGAGGGATAAGGGAAGGAAATAAAGAGGATGTGAGATAAAATAAGGTAGGTAAAGAGAAGGGAAGTGTACAAAATACAAATAGTGGAAGTAAGGAAAGCGAGGAGAAGTAGATGAAATAAATGAAAGGGAAGTAGAAAGGGCGAGGGATATCGGGGAAATTGGGCAGAGTAGGTTTAGCAAAATGAGAAGCAGAGGAGTAAGGAGAACTGAGAAGAAATGTCAGAATTAGGAGAAATAAGGAGTAAAAAGTATGAGGAAATAAGGTAGGGAAAGTAGAAGAAACGAAGTGTAAAAGGTGTGAGGTAATTAAAGAAGAGAAGAAGAGCAATGGGTTGCTGCAAGTGTGGACAACTAAGGAGAGGGGATTGAGGAAAAGCAAGGTGAGATGAAGTTATAAAATTTAATGAAATGGAAATGTAATGAATAAGAGGAGGGATTGTGTAGAAAGTAAGGAAAAATTAGAAAGGTAAAGAGGGTGGAAGAATGAAAAAAAGAAGATAACAGTAGGCAAAGTAGGGGAGAATAATAAAAGAAAGTAGGAAGGGACAGTAAAAAGGAAAAACTCGACAGGGGAAGCGTAGGGAAATAAGGGTAAATAAGGGGTAGAATGTTTGAGGAAATTAGACAAGGGAATTAGGAGAAATGTGGAGTTAACAATTTAAAGAATATGAGGTAAAGAAAGTATGAGGAATGAGGGGTGAAGAGTGGGAAAATAAGTAAAGGAAAAAAAAGAAGTGAGAGGTGGGTAGTGTAGGACAATAAGACGAAGAAATAAAAGAAATAAGGGAAGCAAGTGTAGGAAAGTATAAAGAAGGAAGTAAAGGGAAGCAAAATGAGCTGTAGGGAGGGAAAGTGAGTGGATTTAAAGTAAGAAAAGTAAGGAGTAAGGATGTAGAGAAAGTGATGGATAATTAGAAAGGCAAACCGAAGGGAAGTATGGAAAATGAGAGGAGCTATAGTATGGAAAGCAAGAGAAAATAGATCAAATAAATGGAGTGGAAGTAGTGAGGATAAATTAGAGGTAACAAGTGTAGAAAAATGAGACGAGAGAAAAAGAGAAGTAAGGGATAGCAAGTGTGAGAAAGTGTGGTGAGGGGAGTAAGGGAAAGCAAGGTGAGATGTAGTTAAGAGAAGTAAGTAGATTCAAAGTGTGAGAAGTTAGGAGCAAGGAAGTGAAGAAACTAGAGGAAGGGAGGTGAAACAAGTACGGGGAAGAAAATCGGAGTATGGGAAATGCAAAAAGGAAAAGTTAGGAAAGCGTAAGGAAGTTACTAAAGTGAGATAAAATGAGAGAAGAGGTGTAGGAGAAGTGAAGCTAAATAAGAGATAGAAAGTAGCGGAAATGAGAAGGAATCACGTATAAGAAAGAGAGAAAGGAAAATTAGGAAAAGTGATGGTAAATGTACGGAAAAAGGTAAAGAAGATGAAGACAGAGTAGAGGATTTGAGGGTTAATTATAAAAAAAGGTCAGACGGTAAAAAGAGCAAGTGAGATGAAATCAGGAAAAGAAATCAGGAAAAATGATGAAAAGTAAGTGTAGTGAAGGGAGGGTTGGTAGGTTATTGCAGGTAAGTAGGAGTATGAAAGTGATCACTAAGAAAGTAAGGAGATAGGACAGTGGAGAAGAAAGAAGTTAAGTTAAAAAGTTTTAGCAAAAAATAAAGTCAAGCAAAGGATGCAGAGCAGATAAAAAAAGTAGTGTATTTAAGCTAAAATGATAGGAAATGATGAGAGGGTAAGTGGAGGAAGTAAGAAGTTTTGATTGTGAGTAGGGGTATGAAAGTGATGGTTGAGAAAGTAAGGAGATAGAAAAGTAGAGGAGAAAGAATTTAAGCAAAAGAGGGGTAGCAAAAGCTGAAGTGAGGGAAAGGGATGTAGGGTAGTCAGGAAGAGTAGAGTAATCAAGGGCAAATTATGGAAAATGATTAGTGGGTAAGTAAAACTGTTAGGAGAAATTAGGGTGTGGTAGTAGTGGAAATAATTGGAAATGAGTAAAGTGAAGGGAGGGCTCGTAGGTTAGAGGTGGTGAGTCGGGGTAGGAAAACGATGGCTGAGAAAGTTAGGCGATGGAGAAGTATAGGAGAAAGAAGTTGAGGAAGGGAGGAAAGGCCAAGAGTTCAAGTGAGGGGAAGGGATGCATGGTAGGTGGGGAAAAGTAAGTGTAGTAGAGAACGGAAAGCATGAGAAGGGAGGTTTTAACGGCTTATTTAACGTCTTGATAGGCTTAGAAATTTTTTTCAAATTATAACATAACAAGATGAAAAGGAATTTTTAAGCTACATTATTTCCGATTTTCTTTTGTCACGTTTTACGCTTTTTAGTATGCAGAACGTACGAAAGACGACAGTGAGTATTCGCGAGATTGGCTTAAGCGGGTTAGATTTTTATTATTGTTCTAAATTGTAGTATTATTACCGACTGTTATAAGCAGTATCCAATAAACGTATCAGAAAAGTGAGTCTTTATTTTCAAATCGTGACACGTACCATCCTGCTAGAGCTTGTCATGAAAGCTTATTAAAGTGGTTCCGGAAGGTTTTTCTTCATTAACTCTGGTCTACTTTCATCATGAAAAACAAATTTTCCGATAATAATTTTAATTCAAAGTGAATCAGGATACTCCTTCTAAAGAATGATTTTAAAATAAGGACATTGGGAAAGAAGGAATTGAGATCAGAAGCAGATGCGACATTCTCTTCCAATATTTTATGAAATATGTCGCGTAAATTATAAAGTGTTTTTTCTGATTTCCTGAAAGAATAATTAAAAAACTAGTTTTTTATCTTAACTAATTAATTTTAAAAAGAGATTGTAAAACGTCACAAAAGATTTATAAAATTATCAAAATATCTGGAAGATTTTAAAAGAGTTTTTTTTTAATTTTGCAAAATTTTCACAAAATTTCAGAAAAAATAAAAAAATTATTTCAAATTTGACAAGATTTCGAGCAAATTAAAAACAAATGTTAATTATTGAGAAGTTGGAAATTAAATTTTGAAACTTTTTAAGGATTTCAAATAGTTTTATGTAATAAAAGAATTTGGTTAAGATTTCTAGAAAAATTTTTAATGATTTTTTACTTTGAAACATTAATTTTAAAAGAGATTTGAAAAGATTGTTAAGCGTTTGAAAAGATTTCGAACATTAGCAAAAAAAAATTTGAAAGATTTTAAGGCAATTGTTTTAGTTTTTAGAATTTTGAAAAAATTGGAAAGATTGAGGAATAATTTAGAACTTGGAGAGTTTAAAAAAAATTTGTAACAAAATGTAAATTTTTAAAAATTTCGAACGAACATTTCAAAGATTTATAAGAATTTTGAAAGTATTCCATAAAATAAAATAAATGTTTATAGATTCTTGAAAAAATGTTCAGAGGTTTTTTATTTTAAAACATTCATTTTTAAAGAAAATTAAAAAATATTTTGAAAATCTGTAAGAAAAATATTTTTCTTTCTGAATTTTAGGAAACATTCGAGTCAGTTTAAAACATCTTAAAAAATTGATCCCTTTTGCTAGAAATTTCACATTTTTGGTTTGAAAATGCAACTACTTAGTTAAAAATCATCTGTTCTGGTTAGAGATTTTATTTAAATTAAATTTTTTTAAATTTTGATTTAACACATCTGAAATCTTCATGGTTAACAATTTATATTTTTTGTTTAAAAAATCTTTTATTTGAGGATTCAACTGTTCTGTTCAAAAATCCTATTTTTTGGATAAATTTAATTTTTTTTATTTAAAATAAATATGTTGTGATGGAAATAGCAACTATTACATTTTTCGCTGAAAATCGATATTTTTTATTAAAAATTCAACTAATTGTTTGAAATTTGAACTACTTTATTAAAAATCTTTTTTTTAAATTTATTTATTTTTGGAAAATATTTTTTTTTTGACAGAAAATTAAATTTCTTGGTTGAAAATTGATTTTTTCCATTGAAAATCATCTGTTTTAGTTGAGGATTTAATTTTCTTATTGAAAATTTCTCTTTTTTTTTAAAGATTAAACTTTTTTAAAATATTAAATTAATATGTGTTTCGTTCAATTACCAAGAATATCATTTTTTTTTGAGAATTTATTTTTTTGGTTGAAAATTTAATTATTTGTTAAAAATTTTAAACAATTTGTTAAGAATTCACTTCTTTCATTATAGTTACATTATTTTAGTTAGAAATTTATTTTTGGTTGAAAATGTATGTATTTTGTAAAAAATTAATTTTTTTTTTGGTAGAAAATTTATCTTCTCTGTTGAAAATTCATCTTTTTGATTAAAAAATAATACGTTTCATTTGGAGATTTGAATTTAAAAAAAATTTTCTTTATTAAATTTTAGTCTTTTTTTTATTTAAAACGAAAATCTTTTTCGCTAAATTATTATCAACTATTACATTTTTTCTTAAAAATTAATTTATTTGCGGAAAATTGTTCTTTTTGGACAAAAAATCAATCTTCTCAGTTGTAAATATATCTTTTTGATTAAAAAACAATCTTTTTTATTTTAAGATTAAAATATTTTGCTAAAAATTAGCCTTTCTTGAATAAATTCTACTCTTTTCTTATTTTAAATTAAAATATTTTTTGTTAAATTTTCAAAAATTACATTTTTTGTTAAATAGTCATCTATTTAGTAGAAAATTTGTCTTTTTCGGGAAGAAAATAAATCTTTTAGGTGGAAAATGCACCTTTTTTATTGAAAAAAATCTTTTTTGGTTGAATTATGCAAATATGTTCGTTGAAAATATATGTTTTTATATAAAAGTGAAATCTTTTTTGTTAAGTTATTACTATTTAATTTTTTGTTAAAAATTCTCCTTTTCTTTTGGTTGGAAATTTAACTATTTTGTTAAAAATTTACTTTTTTGGTAAGATATTCATAATTTTAGTAAAAAATTTTTCCTTCTTCAAAAATGTAATTATTTTCTCAAAAATGAATGTATTTTGTGTGAAAATTTATCCTCTGGCAGAAAATGAACTTTGAATTTATTAAACTCTTTATTTATTTAAAAATCAAAAAATCAAAAAAAAATTCTTGTTTGATTCTCAAAAATTACAAATTAAATTAATTAAGTTATTTAATAAAAATTAATCTTCTTAGTGTAAAATCTATCATTTTAATAGAAAAATAATCTGTTTTGGTGAAGGATTAAAATATGTTGTTGTAAATTAGACTTTTTTGAACGAATTGAAATTTTTTTCTGAAATGAAAATATATTTTTGTTAAATTATCAGCTATTACATTTTTTTTAGAATTCATGCACTCAGGGTAAAATTTATTTCGCAGAAAATAAATCCTTTTGGTTGGAAATTCATCTATTTCATTTAAAAATAATATCTTTGAGTTGAGGATTCAAATATTTTGTTAAAAATTTGTCATTTTGAAATAAATTCAACTCTTTTTTATTTGAAACAAAAATATTTTTTCTTGAATTATCAGCAGTTAAATTTTTTGGTTGAAAATTCATGTATTTTGTGGAAAATTTGTCTTTTTTGGCAGAAAATTAAACTTTCTAATTAGAATTCATCTTTTAAAAAATTAACAACATTTTTTGGTTAATGAATCAAATATTTTGTTGAAAATTTTCGTTTTTATTTGAAATTAAAGTCTTTTATGTTGAATCATCAACTATCACATTTTTCGTTTAAAATTCCTCTTTTTTCAAAAGAATGTAACTAATTTGTTAAAAATTTAATTTTTTTTTGAATATTCATGATTTCAATTTGATATTTATCTTTGGTTGAAATTGTATTTATTTTCTTGAAAAGTCATATATTTTGTGGAAAATTGATCCTTTTTGTCAAAAAATTATTCATCTTGGTTGAAAATTCATTCTCTTGATCAAAAATTTTCTTTTTTGGTTGAGGATTAAATTTTTTTTAATTGGTCTTTTTTTAATAAACTTAAGTCTATTTGATTAAAAAAGTGTAAGATTTGTCTTTTTGAAAAAAAATTAATCTTTTTAGCCAGGAGGCATCTTTTTTATTGATAAATAATCTGTTTTAATTAACGATTAAAATATTTTGTAAAAAATTTGTCATTTCTAAATAAATTAAATTCTTCTTTATTCAAAACAAAAGACTTTTTTTGAATTATCAAGTATGATATTTTTTATTAAAATCCATGTATTATGTGGAAAATTATTCTTTTTTGGCCGAAAATAAATCTTCTCAGTTGAAAATTCATCTATTTCGTTAAAAAATAATCTAATTCGGTTAAAGATTCACATATTTTGTTAAAAATTTGTCTTCTCAGAATAGATTTAACTCTTTTTTTTTTATTTAAAACAAAAATATTTTTTGCTCAGTTGCCAATAATTACAATTTTTGTTGAAAATTTATGTATTTCGTGGAAAATTCGTCTTTACTGGCATAAAATTAATCTTCTGGTTAAAAATTCATCTTTTCGATTGGAAATTATATTTTTCGGTCGAAAAGATAAATATTGTGTTGAAAATTTCTTTTTTTTTATGAAAATTAGAAATTTTTTACGTTGATTGATCAAATTTAACATTTTTTGTTAAAAATTCCACTTTTTTGGTTAAAAATTTAACTACTTTGTTAAAAATTTACATTTTTTCTTGAATATTCATCACGTTATCCCAAAATTCGACTTTTTTTGAAAATGTGACTATTTTTTCCGAAAAAATATATTTTGTAGAAAATTTATCCTTTTTAAAGGATAATTATTATTCTTGATTAAAAATTAAACGTTTTTATTAAAAAAATTATCTGTTTCGGTTGAGGATTCAAATATTTTGTTCAAAATTTGTCTCTTTCGAATAAATTCAAGTCCTTTTCATTTAAAATTAGGATTTTTTTATGTTGAATTAGAAACTATTACATATTTCGTTAAAAATTTATCTTTTTCAATATATATTCAACTGTTTGATAAAAAGTTAAGCTTCTTCATTTAAAAATTGTTTTTTTTTTTTTGGGAAAAGTTTTATCATTTTGCATAGAAATTCATAATTTTAGTTGAAAATTCATCTCTCTAGATAAAAAAATTAAACTATTTTGAAAAAATTTCTCTTTTTCAATAAAAATTTTATTTGTTTTGGTTAAAAATGCAATTAATTAATAATTATTCTTTTTGGTTACAGATTCGACTGTTTTGTTGAAAATAACTTTTTTGTCGAAAAATTGATTTGACATACCTGAAATCACGAAAAACTAATTTATTTTCACACAAGAATTTTAGGAAAATTAAATTTCCTAAATCTTAAAAAATGATAAACAAATAAATTTAAGAAAACATTATTTAAACATTCTTATTTTGTATTATAAATTGTTTAAACACTTAAGTCGAAAAACTAACCCTTGCGGGATTGATAACATGAAACATATATTTAGGCCTGTGATTGTCATAAGGTAAATTTGCGAGTCAATTTCCAGTTTGTGGCAGGAAATGATCGGCTTTTAGAAGATATGATATCTTTGATCAGTGCGATTGAAATGGACGAGAGCATCCACCAGTGTATTGATTGGCACACTGCGGGGGAGTAGCCTTGTTCAAATATCGCTTTCATGAAATGGAGACTAATTTTGTCCACGAAATTAACACTGGCAATGAATTAATCGCAGTCATGCATTTTGTTAATTTAATAATATTTATCAAAGTTGACATATCCACATGTTCAATCTATTGATAATTCACATTCATCACATTTTTATGACGTCAATAATTCAATTATTAGAACATCAATTGAAACGTGACTTAAAAAAATCTAAGAAATTTTAGTTTTAAGGGATTTCAAAAATTCCAAAATTTTTTTAAGCGAATTTTAAAATTTTTTAAGTTTTAGGAAATCTAAAAGGTTTTAACGGAAGTGTTTTCCCAGCTAATACTTCCCTTCACCTAGTTTCCTTTCTCAGCCATCACTTTCTCTCCTTTACCCACCCGCACTACCCTACTTTTTCTCTCTTATTTCCCCTTTAATTTCTCTTCCTACCCTCCCATTACTTTCACTCACTTTTCCTCAATTTTTCTAAATTCCCCGCATCTTACTTCTTCTCCTTTTTCCTTAATTCATCTACTTTTCCCTCTGCTTATTTGCCGTCATTACTCCTCACTTCCGATTCCTCAACTTCCCTAATTTTCCCTCTTGTATTTTCTCTCACTGCCCCTCCCATCATTTTCTCTTACTTTCCTATTTTCCCACTCTCACTTCTCTTCAGTTACCCTAATTTTCTTCCCCTCACTTTTCCTAGCTTCTCCTTCCCTCATATTCCCTGACTTCACCTACTTTGGTACCCTCATTTACCCTTCCTTGCCCTACTTCTTTCCTTTCAATACATCTTACTTGCCTACTTCTCGTACCTTCCCTCTCCTCGTTTTTTCTCAAGTTCTTGTAATTTACATCCTCTTATTCTCCTTACTTCAACAACTGCTACTCCTGTAATTCCCCTCAATTCCTCTACTTTGACCTGACTTGTTTCTCCTAATTCCTTTATTCTCGCTCCGCTCATTTTACCTCGTTCCCGTCTCCTTAATTCCCTAATTTCAGCTTTCTTAATATCCCCTTTTTGCCCACTACTCATTTCCTCTAGTCTCTTTACTTTCCGGCCCTTTTTTCCTTCTAGTTTATTACTTCCCCTTTCTTCACTTTCTATCGTTTTTCTTTCCATTATTTCTCCCCGCCTCACTTCCTGTCTTCTAATTTGCTATTGCTTTCCTTATACTTCTCTTATTTGTGCCTAAATTTAAATTATTCATCTTACCTTAAGCACCCTCAATCTTCACACTTTTCAAGCTAACGCTCTCCTTTTCCTACTTTCTTTTCCTAACCATTAGTTACACTCCCCTACTCACTTGCTCTACCCTACTTCTTTCTCTTAATTTTTTGTCTTATTTTTATATTTACCCTTACTTTACTTCTCCTCACTTTCCGTTCATTCCTATAAGTTTCACTCAACTTACTTCCCCTTATTTTCCCTAAATTCCTCTACTTTTCCCTGCTTTTATTTTCTATGATTACTTCTCACTTCTCATTTTTCCACTTCCTCAATTTTCGCTTCTCTAATTTTCTGTTACTGTCCCACATATCATTTTCCCTCAGTTCTTTACTTCCCCACCCTCACATCTCTTCGATTACCCTACTTGCCCCATCCTTAATTTCTTTCGTTTTTCTTTACCTCATTCCTTCTCACTTTACCTACTTAAAGTTACCTCACTTACCTTCGGTTCTCCTACTTTCTTTCCCTCATGACTTCTCTCTTCTCTACTTCTCGTACTTGCCCTTTCTTCGTTTCCTCTTTGGTTATCATAATTTATCTTCCCTAGTTCGCTACACTTTTCCATCATCTCCTCCAATAATTTCTCTTTAATTCCTTTACTTTTCCCTCTGCATATTTCCCGTATTTCCGCTTTGTTCATTTCACCACATGTACTCTCATTTTCCCTTGATTCCTCTTTTTCTCCCACCGCTTATTTCTCATTATTGCTTCTTACTTGCCCTGCTTGCACTCCGACAATTTTTTCTCCTCTAATTTCCCCTTACTTCACCTCCTATCATTTTCCCTTGCTTCCATGCTACTTCACTTTCACTTTTCTTCGGTTAACCTACTTGCCCACCCCTCAATTTTCCACGCTTCTTTTTTTCTCACATTCCCTCACTTCACTTACTTTTAGTTTCCTCATTACTCCTCTCTTTTCTACTTCCCGCACTAACCCTCTCCTTATTTCCCCTTAGGCTTCTATAATTTGCGTCCCCTGATTCCCCCTACTTCACCAAATTCTCCTCGTATTTCTTCGAATTCCTTTACTTTTGACTCTCCTTATTTCCCATATATCCCTTTCGCTCATTTTACCTTATTTCTCGTGGTTTCTCTTCTTTCCTCTCCGATTATTACCCATCATTACTTCTCAATTTCATTGCTTACACTTCCCCAATTTTTCCTTCTCTGCTTTTCCTTCAATAATGCTCCCATTATTTCCTTTCGCTTTCCATCTTTCACACCCTCTCTTTTCTTCGTTTCCCCTTCTTGCTTTCCCTTCACTTTTTTAGGCTACTTTTTCTCTCATATCCCCTTATTTTACGTATTTCCAGTCCTCTCGTTTTTCCTCACTTCCCAACTTCCCGCACTTGCCCTCCCTTATTTTCCCTTAGGTTTTTATAATTCACCTCTTCTCATTTTCCTGACTTTACCAACTTTTCTTATCATTTCCCATAAATTCCTTTACTTTTGCCTCCCCTTATTTTCCATATGTTTGATTCGCTTATTTTACCTTACTTTCTGTTGATTCTTTTTCTTTTCCCGCCGCTTATTTCTCGACATTACTCCTCACTTCCCCTGCTTCCACTTATCTAATTATTCTTTGCTGCACCTCTTGTCATTTTCCCTAGCTTCCCTGTTACTACACTCTCACTTTTTTTCGGTTACCCTACGTGCCCTCACCTCACTTTCCCTTGATCTTTCTTCCCTCATATCCCTTCACTTTATCTACTTTCATTCCTCTAATTCTCTCTCACTTCCCTTACTTCACCTACTTCCTTTCCTTTATTTCTCTTCACTTTTTCACTTTCTGAACTTGCCTCCACCTAATTTTAGCCAAGGTTTCCATAATAATTACTAATTTTCCCATAATTATTATTAATTCACATTCCCGAATCCCCCTTACTTCCTTAACTTCTCCTTTTATCATTTCCCCTCAATTCCTCTATATTCCCTTCCTTGTTTCTTCTATTCACTCTCCGCTTATTTCACCTCACTTCCCCTACTTTCACTTTCTTAATTTACACTCTTTGACCCTTCCCTTATTTCCCCTAGCCTCCTTACCTCCCGTCCCTCAATTTCCGCTAGTCTTATTACTTCCTCTTTCCTCACTCAAAGCAAAATTGTGCAGTTTTGCCATATCAGATAATTTCTGAAAAAATTTTAAAAAGTTTAAGAGATAATTAGAAGTTTCGAAAAGAGAAAAAAAGAATAAAAACTTAAGAAGATTTTTTAAGCATACTGTAAGGTTTCACAAAAATAAAGAAGAAATGAAAAAAGCAGAATGATTCAATTTCGTGAGATTAAAAAATCTCTCCTAAAAAATCGAGTAAATTCATAAAAAATTAAGAAGAATTAAAAATATACAAAAAAAATTGTAAGCTTTGAAAGATTTTGTTAAAATGTAGATTTTCTATGAGAACTCAAAAGACCTTTAAAAGCTTCAAAATAATTTTGCTTAATTCCTGATCAAATTTAAGTGCTCAAAAACATGTAATGAATGAATTTTTTTTATTATACCATTAAGCCATTTCCCTTTCGGGGTAGACGAGACTCACTTTAGGGTGTTCAAAAATTGTTTTAGTTGGTGAATTTTAATTAAGACCTACATTGAGTAACTTTCATATTTGTATGACTAAAAAAAATGTTATAGCATTCATTTTTACATCAGAATCTTACATCGAGTCCTTAAGAGCATTGCAAGTCGACGCAAAAAAGGGAAATTTGAATAGAAAGGTAAAGGGAAAAGGTGAGAGAGGAAACGGAAAATAGAAAAAGGAACAGGGGAAAGAAGAAGTGAAAAAGGGTAGGAAAAAGAAATAGAAGTGATGGGGATATGAAAACAGAAAGGCGAAACGAAAAAGGGAAAAAGGGGTAGAGCAAAAGGAAATAGCGAATAGGAAAAGAGGGAAAAAAATTAAAAAAAGGGAATGAGGTAGGGAAAAGAAAGAGAAGTAGAAAAGGAAAAGGTTAAAGAAAAAGCAGAAAGGGGAAAGGAGAAGTGGAAAAAGTAGGGGAAAAAGGAGAAGTGTAAGGGTAAAAAGGAGAAGTGTAAAGAGAAAAGTAAGAAGGCTAAAAGCGAAAGGGGAAAAATAAAGAGCAACAAAAGAAAGCAAAAAAAAGGGGAAGAAGGAAAAGGGGAAAAAGAAAAAGAAGAAGGAAAACGGAAAAAGAAGTAGAAGGGGTAGACAAAAAAGCAGAAGTAGAAAGGGGAAAGGGAATCGTTAGAACGGGAAAGCAGAATAGAAATGTGAAAAAGACAGAGGGAAAAGAAGTATGGGAAAGAAGAAGAAGTAAGCAAAGAAAAGTGGAAAGGTTATATGGAAGAAAGAAAGGGGAGAAAGAAAAGAAAAAAAAAACAAAAAGGAAAAAGTGAAGAGGGAAGAAAAAGGGGAAGGAAAAGCAAAAAAGGGAAAGAAATAGAAAAGATAAGGGCAGAATTAGAAAGAAGAAAGAAAAAAAAGGACAAGGGAACAGCAAAATGGAAAAAGGGAAAGAGGAAAGAAAAAAGAGGAAATAAAGTAGGGGAGAAAAGTAGAAGCGGAGAAGGTGGAAGGAAAATGTTAAGGGGTAAGGGTGAAGAGAAAAGAAGAAAATGTAGAAACGGAAAAAGAGTAAAGGTAAAGAAGGAAGAGAAAAGGAAAAAGAAATAAAAAGAGAAAAGTGAAAAGGAACAGGGGAAATAGAGAGAAGTGAAAATGCTCTGGGGAAAGAAGCAAAAGTAGAAACAGGCAAGAGAAAAAAAGGAGAAGTGGAAACAAAAAAAGGAGAAACACGAAAATGAAAATCGAAAAGGATAGGCAAAGGAAAAAGAAGTAGGAAGGAGTAGGAAAAAGAAGAAGTAAAGAGGTAAAAAGGCTCAGGAAAAGGGAAATGAAGAACGAACAGATAAAAAAGGGAAAGAGAAAAGAAGAAAATGTAGAAACGGAAAAAGAGTAAAGGTAAAGAAGGAAGAGAAAAGGAAAAAGAAA
>JAUELO010000273.1:8755-29418 GCA_032357855.1 Amphibolips quercusostensackenii | reverse complement strand
TATATATGATATAATATATAATATAACAATTTGATTCACCAATAATATTGATACATTTTATTGAAAAGTAAGAAAGCTAAAATGATGCATAATATTGGAAAAAACGCTTTTTATAGAAAAGTTTTTTTATATAATATTAAGGCTTTTTATAGCATAATTTTTTCATTGACATATTTTTAAATTAATGCAATAACGGAAAAGATTCCTTGATTTGAGGCAACTCGATTGACCTATGATAATAATACACTTTATTTAAGAGTAAGGAAATTATGCTCATTCGTAATATTTGAAAACATCTGTTTTAAACAGAATAACTTTTTTCATTGACATAATTAAATGTGAATGCAAAAACCTGAAAGATTTCTTGTTTCGAGGCAAATTAATTAACTTATAATATTAATACATTTCATTAAAGAATAGGGAAATTATGGTCATTTATATATTTTAATTACGGTTTTTAAAGTACAAATTTCATCATTCTCATAATTTAAAGTTAGTGTGAGAATAATAGCTTTTTATAAAAAAATTAAGGTTTCTTCACACTAAAAATTTGCTCATCAACATAATTTTAAATTGATGCAATAACGGAAAAGATTCCTTGATTTGAGGCAAATCGATTGACCTATAATAATACACTTGTTTGAAGAGTAAGGAAATAATGCTTAGTCGTAATATTTGAAACGTCTGTTTTAAACAGAAAAACTTCTTAATGGACATAAACCAAAGTTGATGTATAAATAGAAAAGACGTTCTGATCATAAATTTTCAACAAAAAAAAAAAAATAATAATAATTCTGATCGAGACTGACAGGGATTGTAATTGTATTTTAAATCACCAATTTTTTTATGTCTAAAAATAATAATCCCTCTAATACCTATTCACTTTTAAATGAATAAGTTATATTGATATTTCGCCGAACTTATTAAACATATGTTAAATAATCATGTGCGCTTATTGAAAATTTACAAATTAAAATATTATTATTCTCAATTGAAAATTCGTCTTATTTGGCAGAAAATTAATCTTCTTGGTTAAAAATTCATCTTTTTAGTTAAAATTTCATGTCTTTGGTTTTAAAGCTTACTTTCTTTCAAAAATTTATTTTTTGCTTGCATTTTTATCTTTTTCAGTTAAAAGTTCTCGCATTTTGTTAAAAATTCGTATATTTTACAGAAAATTTTTTTTTTACTGAAAATTCAACTGTTTCTGTTCAAAATTAATATTTTATAGTTATAAATTAAAATAATCGATTAACTTTAATATTGAAACATTTTATTAAAAAGTGAGGAAGATATGGTAATGCATAATATTTAAATAACTATTATTATTTAATTAATTAACTATTTGGTTGAAAATTCCTGGATTTTGTAGAAAATTTTTTTTTCTTGGTAAAAAGTTATTCTTGCCGCTCAAAAATTTATCTCCTTAGTTTGAAAACTCAGTTCCTAATTAAAATTTCTTTTTGTTGTTGAAAATTTATTTTCTTTAGATGAAGGTTAAACTATTTGGTTGGAAACACCTGCATTTTCTTAAAAATTAATCTTTTCTGGTTAAAAATTATTCTTGTTATTTAAAAATTTATCTTTTTAGCAAAAAATTAATTTTCTAGGTTGAAAATTCTTTCCTAGGGTTAGAAATATATTTTCTTGGTTGAAAATTTACTTAAAAATTTCAATATTTGTTTAAAAAATTTATGTATTTTAGCAAACATAATTTTAATTGCTAGAAAATTAAATTACATAGTAGAAAGTGGAACTACTTTCTTGAAAATTAATTTTTTTGGTAAATCCTTCATCATTTGGATTAAAAAAACTTTATTTTTGTTGAAAATTGAATTATTTTTCTAATTAAAAAAAAATAATATCTTTAAATGAGAACTATACTATCTAATATTTGGTTAGAAATTATTTTCTTTAGTTAGAAGTTCAACTGCGTGGTTGAAAATTCTTGAATTTTGTTAAAAAATAATTTTTTCGGTAGAAAATTATTCTTGTTGGTTGAAAATTCATTTTCTTGGTTAATCATTCTTTTGTTAAAAAATTTTCCAAAAATTAAAAGATTTGTTAGAAAATCCAAGCATTTTGTAAGAAAATAAAATTTATTCTAATTTAAAATTTTGGAGAAATAAATGTTATATTTTATTTATGTTTCAATTCAAATTCATCATTCTGGTTAAAAATATACTTTTTTAGATGAAAATTCATTTCTTAATTCACTCTTTGGTTAAATATTAATTTTTTTAAATTGAAAATTTAACTACCTCACTTTTTGTTCAAAATTGATCTTTTTTAGTTAAGAATTGAAAGAATCGATTGACCTATAATATTGATACAATTCATTAAACTGTAAGAGAGCTATGTTAATATATAATATTTAAAAAACGCTTTTTTATAGTACAACTTACTTTTTTTAAGCATAATTCAGAATTCATACATCATTTTTGTTGAAAAAGTCATTTTTTTTTAAATAGAACTTTTCTTCTAAAAAAAATTTTCGGGTTAAAAATTAATTTTTCAAAATGAAAATTTCACTATTTTATCTTTGATAAAAAAGATAAGATTTTTCAGTTGGAAGTTCAACTATTTGGTTAGAAACTCATGCATTTTTTTAATTTATTTTTTTCTGGTAGAATATTATTCTTGAGGCTTAAACATTTATCTCTTTAGTTGAAAATTTATTTCATAAATTGAAAATTCATTTTTTTGGTTGAAAATTATTTTTTTGTTGTTAAAAATTTATTTTTGGTTAAAAATTAATTTTTTTTTGCGGAAAATTCATTTTTTTTGTTAAAAATTTATCTTTATCAGCTGAAAGTTTTAACAAATAAGTTGGAAATTCTTGCAATTTCTTGAAAATTAATATTTTTTGGTAGAAAATTATTCTCATTGGTTGAAAATCCATTTCCAGGGCTTGGAAATTTATTTTTTCGGTTGAAAATCAATTCAAAAATTTAAATATTTGTTTGAGAATTTATGTATTCAATCAAAAATGAATTTCCGTTGTTAAAAAATGAAATTACATAGTTGAAAGTAGAACTACTCTGTCAAAAATTAATTTTTTGTTTGATCACTCATCATTTTAGGAAAAAAAACCTGTCTTTTTGTTTAGCATTAAATTATTTTTCTGAACAGACTTTTTTGCTAAATTTTAATTTTTTTTTAAATGGAAACTTCACTATTTAATGTTTGGTTAAAAATTATCTTCTTCAGTTGAAAGTTAAACTGCTTGGTTGAAAATTTCTGCATTTTGTTAAAAATTAATTTCATTTAGTAAAAAATTATTGTTATTGGTTGACAATTCATCTTTCAGTTTGAACATTTATTTTCTGGATTGATAATTTTTTTTTTACTGAAAGTGTCTTGAAAAATTTAATGATTTATTCAAAAATTCATGAATTTTGCTGGAAACTAAAATTTATTCTAATTTTAAAGTTTTTTTTAAGATTTCATATACTTGTTAAAAAATTGATGTATTTCATTAGAAATTAATTTCTATTCGTAGAAAATTAAATTTTTTAGTTGAAAGTGGAACTATTTTGTTATAAATTTATTTTGTTGGTTGACTATTTATTATTTCAGCTTACAACCCTTTGTTTTTGTTTAAAATTGAACTATTTTGTTAAAAATAATTTTTTTCGTTGAAAATAAATTTCTTTAAATAAAAACTTTACTATTTGATGTTTAATTAAAAATTATCCTCTTCATTTAAAAGTTCAACTTTTTTGTATGAAAATTCCTGCATTTTGTTAAATATATATTAATTTTGGTAGAAAATTATTTTTGTTGATTAAAAATTTATCTTTTAGGTTAAACACTTATTTCCTAAATTAAAAATTAATTTTGTGCGTTAATTATTTTTTTTTTAATTTTTTCGAAAATTTAAAGATTTATTGAAAAATTTATGTATTTTCTTAAAAACTGAAATTTAGTCTAATTTTAATATTTAGAGAAGTGAATATTAAAATTTATTTTATTTCTATTCAAAATATATTTTCTGGGCTAAAAATTAATTTTTTGAGGTAAATATTCATTTCCTTGGTTAAAAATTTATTTCCTTAGTTGAAATTTTTTCAAGATTTCACATATTTGTTCAAAAATATTTTTGGCCTGAAATCATTTTCTATCAGTAGAAAATGAAACCATTAAGTTAAAAGTGGAACTATTTTGTTATAAATTCATTTTTTTGGTTAACTATTCATAATTTTAGTTAAAAACTTTTTTTTGTTGCTTGAAATTGAACTAACGTGTTAAAAATTATTTTTTTAATGTAAGTTAATTTTTTTAAATAAAAAGTTAACTAATTCATGTTTGGATGATAATGTATCTTCTTTAGTTGAAAGTTCAACTATTCAGTTGAAAATTCCTGCATTTTGTGAAAAACTAAACATTTTTATAGAAAATCATTCCTGTTGATTAAAGATTTATCTTCTTGGTTGAAAATTCATTTTTCGCTGTTGTTAAAAATTTAACTATTGAGTTGAAAATTACTTCAAAAATGCAAATATTTGTGTCAAAATTAATGTTTTTGGTAGAAATTACTTTTGTGGTTAATTTTTTAATAATTTTACGACTGAAACTTGTATTTAAAAATTATTTTTTCAGATAAATATTTCATTATTTCATGTTTGGTTAAAAATTTATCTCCTTTAGTTGAAAATTTGATTGTTTAAATAAAAGTCGCTGTATTTCAGTATAAAAATAATCTTTTGTAGTAGGAAATTAACCTTTTTGCTTAAAATTTTTTTTTTGTGGAAACTTTATTTCTTTGGTTAAAAATTTCAATGTTTGGTTTAAGATTCCTCTAAAAATTCAAATATTATTTTTAACATTTTTTAACTTTCTTATAAGTAAATTTTTATTGGCAGAAAATTAATTTTTTTATTTAAAAATTTATCCTTATTGTTGAAAATTAATTTTTTTAATTAAAACAAATTTTTTTGAAGTGCGAATTCAACTATTCCATTTTACGTCAAAAATTAACATTTTTTATTAGAATTTATTATTTTTATTTAAAAATTGATCTGTTTGATTTTTCTTTGGCTGAATGTTTAATTATTTTGTTAGGAAATTCTTATTTTTATCTTGAAAATTGTTTTGTTTTGTTTAAGGATTCAACTGATTTGTAGAAAATTTGTATTTTTTGTATTAATTTTACTGTTTTTAATTTTAAAAAATATATCGCTTAATAAAAATAACAACTTTTAAATTTTTTGCTTAAAATTACATTTTTTGGATCAAAGATTCATCACTTCGGTTAAAAATTTAACTATTTGTTTAAAAATTAAATTTTTATAGATAAAAATTAATTTTTTTAAATTGAAAATTAACCTCTACTGGTTTTGGTTCAAAACTCATCTTTTTGAGTTGAAAACTCAAAAATTTTATTAAAAATTCATATATTTTTCTCATGTCTTACGTAGTTTATGGATGACTCCTTATAAAATTCTGTATGACTTATTCTCTCTCTCCCTCTCTATGTCTCTCCTAAAGGTTTGAATTATTTATTAATCAACTTTGGATTCCTCTCAATACAGCAAAATTCATCCCAAAAATTTCGTTATAATTTTTATTTGCAAATATTGGAATTCAACGATGTGGCAACAAATTTGAAAGGAAATCGATATGTTCAATGCAGCCTTCTATGGAATCTGGAAAAGCTATTTGGCTATAATAATAATTTTCCCGTTCGGTTGAAAATAGGACTCTCAATTATAAATTGCGAGATTAAAATCTGCTTCAATATTATTCGAATTATGATAACTTCTACTAGCATGAATTCTGGTTATTTTTTTAACTTTTCAGTAAATTGGTAAAAAACATCAAACAATGTAATACCAAGAAAAAAATTAGGAAAATGCAAATAATTTTTTCTTGACAGTTAAATTTTGAAATAAAAAAAATATTAAAATTTTCTACTAGAGTTTTTTTAATTTTCCACTAAAAAGATGAATTAGGGTCAGAAAATGTAATAGTTGATGTATAAACCAAAAAAGATGTTAATTTGAAATCAAAAACAATTTATTTTATTAAAGAAACCCAAACTTTAGATCAAGAAGATACATTTTTAAATTAAATTATGAATCTCAATTTTAAAATGACATAATAATAAACATAACATTTAAATTTCAATAAAAAATTACGAATTTTTTATGAACACAAGAATTTTCAATCAAAAATTATTATTTTCTAAAAAAAAAAAATTTTAACCAAAGGGATGAATTTTTTATCTAAAATAATGAATTTTAAATTGATGAAATTAATCCTTTACAAGAAAAGATTAATTCTCAACAAAGAAATGAACTTTTAACAAAAATGACGAATCTTCAACCAAGAATATTCATTTTTCACTAAAATGAAAAATCTTTAATTGAGGAGATAAATATTCAAATAGAATAATAAATTTCTAACTAAAAATAATGTTGAATTTTAAACTAAAATTTTCACTGGTCAATAGAAAATGCAATATTTTATATTTCAACCTAAAAAAATTTTTCAATAAAGATAAAAAAGAAAATTTACACCACATTGTTGAATTGTCAAATCAAGACGGCAACTTTTTGACCAAACATTTGAATTTTTATTCCAAAATCATGAATATTAAACAAAAAAGTTAATTTTTATTAAATAGTGACACTTTTTACAAAAATAGTTGACTTTTCAACCAAAAATATATAAATAAAATTTTTTAAAAAGAATTCCCTCTTCCCGTAATTCCTTTCTACTGCCCCTTTTCACCCTTTCACACTTCAACCTTCTCTTTCCCACCCTCCTTCAACTTCTTCCTTCTTCGCTTTCGCCTTTTCTCACTTTTCCATCTAACACTCCTCTTCACCTATTTGCCTTCCCCAGTCACCAGTTACCATCCCCTACTCGCCCGCACTATTCTTATAGCCCTCTCCTCACTTCTTATAATTTCTTCACTCTACATTTCTTCTTAATTACCCTCTCGTAGTTTACCCAACTTTCCGATTTCACATTTCATATTATTTTCCATGCACTTATTACCAATTATTCCCTATACTCCCTCATTTTCTTTAACTTTTCCTACTTTCCCAATTCTCTTTTCTTCAACTCTCTTTATGTCTGATCCCCTTATTGTCCATCGCATTCTTTAATTACCCTGCTATGAGCTCCCTTCAGCTTCTTACATAATGATTTTAATTTATTACCCCTTATCGCTTTTATTATCCCCAATTCTTTTACTTTCCCTTATACGAATTTTCCTTACTTTTCTAACCCCCTTATTTCCCTTACTACCTTTACCTACTTATTATCTCTCACTTCACTAAGTCTCTTTCCCCTAACTTATCCTACAACTCCTCTTCTCATTTTTTCTTTTTCTGCTCACTACTTTCTCCCTCATTTCCTATATTCTTACTCTACAAACTTGCCTTACTTTCCTATCCTTCATTTCCTCTACATTCTTTTTCATACGCCCCTTACTTCTCTTCCTCATACTTCAACAATCGCTTTCCCTTATTTCTCCAACTTCTTCTTCCTCTACTTTTCCCTTCCCTCACTTTAACAGCTAACACTCCTATTTCCCTACTTTCTATGCTCAGACACCACCTACCATCCTTTACTTACTTGCACTATTCTATTACCCCTCCCCTCACTTACCCTACTTCCCCTCCCCTCATTTCTTATCACTATCCACACTTCCTTATTTCTTCTTACTCCCCTTCTTTTTTTCCCCACATCTTCCCTACGTTCCATCTTCTCATTCGCAATACCTTTCATTAATTGTCATACCCTCAGTTCTCTTTGCTCTCCTCACCCAATAATTTTTTTGTTACCCATGATCAGGCCTATAATCCCTATTATCTCCATCTACACTTTTTTTTTACTTCCGCTCACGACTTTTTTTTTTGTATTTTCTTCTTTTCTTTCCCTCACTATCCTCACTTCTTTTTCCCTCATTTTCTCTACTTTCCCTCCCTTCAATCCTCTTTCCCTCATTCACCATACTTCTGCTTATCGGATTCCTCCTTTAGCTGCCTCCCTCACTTGCTCTACTTCCCCTTCAATTATTTTCCTTTATTTTCCCTGACTTATTCTTTCTAGGGTTTGGTAGACCCGGGCAGAATCCCTTATAGTTTCAGTTGCTTGCCTGTTTGCCTACCCCTCCGTTTGTCGTACAATTTTCCGCAAGAAAAAGTAAGGGGTGATGTAGAATAGGACGTAAGTGGAAGGCAGATAGTAAAAGTAAGGGGAGAGAATGTAAAGTAGTGATGGGTGATGTAGGATCGGAAGTAAGTAAAAGACAACCAGGGTAAGCAGAGGGAAAGATAGTGGAGTAGTGATTGTTTAGGAAGTGGGGAAGGGTGTGAAGGAGGCGGGAAGTAGAGAAGGGAGAAGAAGGTTAAGAAAGGTGAGGTGAAGAGAGAGGTGAAAGTTGGGAGGGATAATAAGGGAATGAGGAGAATTAGGGGGAGTGAAATAAATGATAGGAGAGGCAGATAAAAATAACTTACTTAAAGTCTTAATAGCTTAAGAAACAGAGGAAGGTAAAGGGAAAAGAGTTGGTAAAAAAGCGTTTAAAGGATGTAGAAAAAAGGAGAGAAAAGGTAAAAGAATTAACGAGATGAAGTAGAAAGAAAGGAGTTTTTTAGTGCTAGAGATATAGAAGAAGGGACTTAAGTAAACTATAATAAATTGTAGAAAAAGGACAGCGCAAGAAAATTAATAGAAAGATGGGGGATGATTGTAAAATCTAATGATTATAAATGGTATAAGATAAAAAAGAAATGACTACCGAAGTATTTAGAAAAGAGATGGGGAGAGAGAAGATGGACCAGGATAGCAAGATTTAGATTAAGAAATGAGGTAGAGGAGGTTATGTTCTGATAAAAGAAAGAGCACAGATACTGCAAAATTTGTTAATGGGAAGAAGAAACATCGGAAGATCTATGGGAAAAATATAGGGAAAGAATAAAAGATAAAGGAAGCTAAAAATGAGGTGAAAAAAGGGATGTAGCAGTAAAAAAAGAGCACAGATGCTACAGAATTTGCAAATGCGAAGAAAATACATAAAAACATGTATGGGAAAGATGTAGGGGAAAAATAAAAGAAAAAGAAAGCCTGACATAAGGTAAGGAAAGAGATGCACTAGTAAAAAAAGAGCACAGATACTACAAAATTTGTAAATGCAAAGATAACACATAAAAATATGTGAGGAAAAGATGTAGGGGAAGAATACAAGATTAAGGAAGCTTGCAAGAGAATGTGTTGAACATTCTAGATAAAGATAAATTGAGAAGGTGTTTAAGGAGGCTAGTAAAAAAACTGACAAAATAATGGATTATTAATGGTATGAAATAAGAAAAAGAGGACTACTAAAGTATCTAGAAAAGAGATGGGGAGAGATAAGATAGACCAAGATAACAAGATTTAGATAGGCAAATGAGGTAAGGGAAGGGATATGCTAGAAAAAAAAGAGTACAGATACTAGAAAATTTTTAAATAAGAAGAGAAAACATGAGAACATGTATAGGGAAGATGTAGGCAAAGAATAAAAGATAAAGGAAGCTGGAAGTGAGGTAAGGAAAGGGATGTAGTAGTAAAAATAAAGCACAGATGCTGCAGAATTTGCAAATGCAAAGAAAATACATGGAAACATGTATGGGAAAGATGCAAAGGGAAAGATGAATGATAAAGAAAGCTGGAGAAGAATGGAAGATAAAGAAAGCTGAAAAGAGAATGTGTTAAACATTCTAGGAGAAGATAGATTGAGAAGGTGTTTAAGGGAGTTAGCAAAGAGACTGACAAAATAAGGGATTATAAATGGTATAAGATAAGAAAATAAGGACTACTAAAGTATTTAGAAAAGAGATTGAGAAAGAGAACATGGACTAGTATAGCAAGATTTAGATTAAGAAATGAGGTGAAGAAGGGTATGTACTGATAAAAGGAAGAGCACAGATACTGCAGAATTTGTAAATGGAAAGCGGAAACATGAAAACATGTATGAGAAAGATGTAGGGGTAAATTAAAGATAAAGGAAGCTAGAGATGATGTGAGAAAAGAAAGGTACTATTAAAAAAAAGGTCACAGATACTAGAAAATTTGTAAATGCGAAGAGAAAACATGGGAGCGTGTATAAAAAAGATGCAGGGGAAGAGTGAAAGATAAAGGAAGCTGAAAATGAAGTAAAGAAAGGGATGCACTAGTGATAAAGGAAGAGCACAGATACTACAGAATTTGTAAATG
This sequence comes from Amphibolips quercusostensackenii, assembly GCA_032357855.1. Taxonomy (NCBI): domain Eukaryota; kingdom Metazoa; phylum Arthropoda; class Insecta; order Hymenoptera; family Cynipidae; genus Amphibolips; species Amphibolips quercusostensackenii. The sequence goes on along the minus strand of JAUELO010000273.1, from coordinate 19,209 downwards.
CGAAGAGAAAACATGGGAACATGTATGAGAAAGATGTAGGGGAAGAATGAGAGATAAGGGAAGCTGGAAATGAAGTAAGGGAAGGGATGCACCAGTAATAAAAAAAAAGCACGGATACTACAGAATTTGTGAATGCAGTGAGAAAACATAGGAACATATATGGGAAAGATGTAGGGGAAGAATGAAAGATAAAGGAAGCTGGAAATGAAGTAAGAAAAGGAATGCACTAGTGATAAAGAAAGAGCACAGATACTACAGAATTTGTAAATGCGAAGAGAAAACATAGGAACATGTATGAGAAAGATGTAGGGGAAGAATGAGAGATAAAGGAAGCTGGAAATGAAGTAAGGGAAGGGATGCACCAGTAATAAAAAAAAGCACGGATACTACAGAATTTGTGAATGCAGTGAGAAAACATAGGAACATATATGGGAAAGATGTAGGGAAAGAATAGAAGATGAAGAAAGCTGGAAAGAGAATGTGTTAAGCATTCTAGGAGAAGATAGATTGAGAAGGTTTTCAAAGAGGTTAGTGAATAGATTGACAAAAGAATAGATTAAAAAAAAAATTCAAAAAGAAAATTGTAAGAGACGAAGGCCATGTGAACCCTTAGGGAATACACTATAAGCAAAGAAGAAAGAAGACTGATAAATTTTGTGGTTAAAAAGTGAACTCTTAGGTGTGTTCTAAGTTGTAAAAACCTAATAGACCTATTATGAACCTCAAAGAAAATATCTTTAACGTTTGACTTTGATGGTACTGAAGCGAAGTTGTTAACTTCATTAAATATGAGTCAGTATGAGGGTAGTGGTTAGGGAAGATCGTTCAAAGGCAGAAAGGGAAATTCACGCATCAACGCCGTAATTGATGTTATACCTTCAGTTTGGTTTCGTAGGAACTGTGCATTATGCACACCTATTTTACTGTAAAATTTCACAGGGAACAGTAAATGTTAAAAGGAAGGAGAAATGAGGGGTGTGCTCTGCTTCATTTAATATTTTCGCTGCTATTATTATAATATATAATAATTTACCAAAGAGAGAGAAAAAGTTTTATTTTAAACAAAGCAACAGCGTCAAAATGGTCTGAAACAAAATTAAACCATACTGTAGCGGTCAAAAGTTTATGATTTCTAAAATTTTTGAAATTACCATTTTTTTAGCTTTAGCTGGATACAGCAAGCAAAATATTTAAAAAATTTAATTTTTAAAAATAATTTTCTTGTATCTAGTAAAAGCCTAAAAGGAGAAAAAATAAAAATTGGACCTGAAAATATTAATTATATAAACCAGAATGAAAAATATAATTGAATCCGTGTTAATTCATTATAAAACAATACTAACAACACATAAAAATTTAGTAGTTTCATTTACAACTAATTAGATCAATTTGCAAGCCAAAAGAAAAAATTTTTAAGGAGTCCGTTAAATTTTTAACTCAAAAATTGAATTTTCGACAAAAAAATTTATTTTTCACTCAAAAGGGCTAAAATTTTTAAACGAATAATTAAATTAATTGTGATTATGGAAAAAATAAAGAAAAAGAAAATAAGTGACTAAAAATAAATTTTTAACCAACGATGGACTAGGTAAATTTTCAGTTAAAAAAAAAGAATTTCTGTAGAATTTTCAGAAAAAAAAAGAAAAAAAAATAGTTTTAGGCCAAGAATAGATAAAGAGACTAATTTTTAATTGATAGATTTAATGATTTAACAATTTTCAAATAAAATTTATTCGAATCGATAATAGGCTCAAGTTCAAAAATTAAAAGTGTAAAAACAATATTTTGCTATTAAATCTTTTAAAATTTCATATTGAAATCCTTGATAATCAATTTTATATTAAATTAATTTAGATTTATATCTTCTAAATTAGAAGAATTATTAGCAAATTTATTAGCAAAATGTAGGATGGAATGCCAAATTTAAGCCTTAAAGATAAAAAGATTTTACAACTTGGCATTTGATGTCACAAACCTTGTTTGAAATTTTTTGATTTTGAATTGAATTACATTTTTTAGATTTTCTGATTACAAATTTTTTTTTCAAAAAATATAAATTTTAAATTTATAAACTGTTTAGGCTATTATTTGAAAGTTATACAATTTCAATTCCTTTCAATTCCATTTGAAAAATTGTCATTTTATCAAAATTATATCCAACTAAAGTATTTAATACATTTTTTGAAAATTTAAGGGCTTTTAATTCGAAATTATAAATTAATTATAATTTTTTTTAAAGAACGTTTTAACCCTCAATATTTAAAAATTTATTTCATAATAAATTTATGAATTGTTTATACTTCTAACATTTTCAATACTTAATGCTCAAAGATTGATATTTCAAACAGTTTTGTTTCAAATGATTTAATTTTTAGATTATTTCTAAATACTTGCAATAAAACTTATTCAGGTTTAAATTTTTGAACCGAGAAATTACGAATATTTTAAATATTTTTTTAATCTGAAATAGGCAGAAAAAGCGGCCTTTATCTGCCCGCAGAGCGGCAGTAAAATAGCACTTTATTTTACCGCGACGAGGCCACGCAAAGTGACAGCAATAAGGTACAAAAAGATTGTGGTGAACTAAGCAGGTGTTATTGTGATAAAATTTTTTGATACATTAATTTTAAATTGTAATTTATGACTAAAAACGGGTGTAAAAAAAGAAAAGGGAAGAGGGAAAAAGGAAAAAGGAAAGGAAAAGGGGACAAGGGAAACGAAAAGAGGAAAAGAGAAAGAGCGCCAGAGAAAGTGGAGAAGGAAAAAAGAGAAAAGGGAAAAAGAAAAAGAAAAGGGAAAGTAAAATAGGAAAGAAAAAAGAGGAAAAGCAAACAGGACAGGAAAAAGGAGACGAAAAAACGGGAAAAGGGAGAAAGGAAAGGGCAAGGGAAACACAAAGGTGAAAGAGGAAAGGGGGTCAGAAAAGGGAAAAAGGTAAAGGGGGAAGGAAAGCCAACAGGAAAAAATGGAAGAGGGAAATGTTTAAAAAAACGGGAATGGAAAAGGAAGAAAGGAAAGCGCAAAGGAAAGTGAGGAAGGAGAAGTGGATAAGAAAAAGGCGGAAAAAGGAAGAAAGACAGAAAGAAGGAGAGGGGAAAAGCGAAAAAGAGAAAAAGGGACGGCAGAATGGGAAAAAGAAAGGTGAAAAGGAAAAAAAGAAAATAAGAAGAAAAAAAGGGAAAAGAAAAGGGAAAAAGAAAACGGGAGTACGGGACTCAAAAGCTAAGATAGGGAAGGGGAAAATAAAGAGGAAAAATAATAGGGAAAAGGCGAGAAGAAAAGAAAAAAATACAGAAAAAAAGGTAGAGAAGGGAAATGATAAGGGGAAATAAAAGGGGAAAATAGAGAAGAGAAAGAGGAAAAGGGAAGAACGAAAGGAAAAGTAAAATAAAAACAGAAAGGTCAAAAGGGAAAGGGGAAAAGTAAGGGACGAAAAAAATGTAAGGGAATGAGCAAACGGAAAGGGGATAAGTAAATAAGAAATAAAAAGGTAAAATAATATGAAAAGAAAAAATGGGGAAAAGCAAACAGGAAAGCGGTAAGGGGAAGAAGAAACGGGAAATGAAAAGATGAAAAAGACAAGGGAAACCTAAATGGGAAAGAAGGACAGAAAAGAGGAAAAGGGAAAGGGGGGAGAAAAGGAAAAAAGGAAAAGGAGAGAAGGAAAGGCCAAGGGTAACGAAAAGCGGAAAGGGAGAAATAAAATCGGAAAAGCAAGAGAAACCTAAATGGGAAAGAAGGATAGAAAAGGGGAAAAGGGAAAGGGTGAAGAAAAGGAAAAAAAAGGAAAAGGAAAGAAGGAAAGGCCAAGGGTAACGAAAAGCAGAAAGGGAGAAATGAAATCGAAAAGCAAGGGGTAAGGAAAGGGAATAAAAAACAGTGTATGAGGAAAAGGGGAGAGAAGGAAAGAAGAGGAAGAAGGAAAGGAAAAAAGGAAAAAAATAGGGAGGAGGAAAAGGAAAAAAAGGGGAGAACGGGAAATGAAAGATCACAAAGGAAAGGGGAAAATTAGAAGGAAAAACAAAAAATAAAAGGGTAAATAAAAAAGGGGAAGAAAGGGAAAAGGCGAAAAAGGAAGAAGGAAATCAAAGGAAAATTGGTTAGAAAAAAAGTAAAAGAGAAGAAAGAAAGGCTAAAATAAAAGGGGAAAGAAAAATGGATACAAAAAGAGCAAGAGAGAAAGAAAAAAGGAAAGGGGAAAAGGAAAGGACAATGAAAATGGAATCGGAAAAGCAGAGGAGATATCGAAAAGGAAAGACAAAAGGAAGAAAAAAAGACTAAAGAAAAGGACAAGGAAAACGGAACGGAAAGGGGGAAAGGAAGAAGATAAGGGAAAAGAAAATGGAAAAAGAAAAAAGAAAAGGGGAAAACGGAAAGGAAGAAGGTAATAGGAAAAGGGATAGAAAAAGAAGATAAGAAAAGGCAGAAAGAAAAAAGGAAAGTTAAAAAGGAAAGGACAAGGAAAACTAAAAGGGAGAAAGGAAAGATGGAAGGTAAGAGAGTATGGAAGAAGAAAAAGAGGGAAAAGAATGAGGAAAGCAAGAAAGGAGAAGGAAAGGAAGAAGGACAGAAGAAAAGGGACAGGAAAAGGGAAAAGGAAAAAGCAGAAGAACCAAAGGATAGGAGAGAAGGAAAAGAGAAAAAGGAAAGGGGCAAAGAAAGAGGAAAGGGGGAAAAAGAGAAAAAGAGAAAATGAAAGGGAAAAGAAAGAATAAGAGAGGAGAAGAGAGAAAGGAAAGGGGGTAAGGGAAAATAAAAAAAGAAGAAGGAAAGGAAAATATAAGGAAAAAAGGAAAGGGGAAAAGGAAAAATAAAAGGGAGAAACAGAATTAAACAGGGGAAAGGGAAAAAGAAAGAGAGAAGGCAAAGAAGAAAACTGAAAAAGAGGAAAGTAAAAGGAAGAAGGAGGAAATGACAAGGAAAAAGAAAAGAGGAGAAGGGGAAAAATAAAAAGGAAAAGGAAAGACAGAAACGGAAAAGGACAAGGAAAACGGAAAAGGGGGCAAGGAAAAGGAAAGGGTGAAGGGTAAATGGAAAGGGAAAAGGAGTAAAAGTTAAGGGGAAGAGGCAAGGAAAAAGGAAATGGGGAAAAGAAATGGCAAAAGGAAATGGGAAAAGGATAAGGAAAAGGAAAGGGGAAATAAAAGAGGAAAATGAAAAATAAAAGGGGAAAGGGAAAAAAGATATGGAAAAAAGCAAAAAGAAAAGGGGATAAGGAAAGAAACAGTTTCAAACTGATGAAAACGTCAGAACTCAAATTCAAAAATGTTGCGAACCGAATAGAAGTTAAAAAATTTCTTCAAATAATAACTGCGTATAAGCCAAGTACCGGTAACAAAGTAGATGAAACTAAAATAAAAAAAGTTTTTGTTTTATCAATATCAGAAGAGACAAAACTTATGAGAGGAGCAGAATCGAAACTCGATAGTCTAACGTCTTACCACTTGATGAAGGCTAACTGACTTACATTTTTAAGTAATATGGATTCAAGGCTTTTTTTGTAAAATATTTTCTTAATTTTTGAATGTAAGGCTTTCAGATTAATTACTGCACTGATTTATAAATGTAATTAAACTTTCATATTCTATTAGAAGCTCTAGATGTCACAGTAGAACAATACATAAATGGTCAGCCAGTTCACTCGACAGTATAGAAACTTCCGCAATATAAACCTTCAAATTGCGGTCCGAATACGAACCATGAACACAATTGTATAACAAGAAGTAACTGAAATTAAACGATATTTGATTGTTATAATAGTATAAATGGTAAGAAGTTTATATGACTATTGAATTTGATTTTGTATGGTATTGTCAACTTGGCAACGGAATTAGCATTTAGGATTCAGGATTACAAAAACTATTGTTTCAGAAACTTTAAAACAAGATGCCGGGATAAGTCTCGGTCAGTGATAACTGGGTCTTTTATCGCGACAAGGCACCTGCCGTTTAACGCAGCTCATTGAGAAATTTCTGGCGAAGCACCAGAAATTGCACACACGCCTGCTATAACTTCAGCAGTCCTAATTCTTCTCAATATAGGGTGTTTAAAATAAAAATAATTATACATATTACGTACTTATTTTTGATCTATCAATTTATCAAACTTTTAATTAATTAGTATTCAAAATTTAAAGCTTTGCAATGGGTAGCGGATTATTTCTCGCCTATCAGTTACTTTAGTGATTTATATCTTCATTAAGATCAATAAAAAAACCACTACAGCTTCAATAGGAGTTTTCATAATATTTGTGTTAATCCTACGAAATTTTTGTGAAAATAATTATTTGACCTTCTCAAGTAGAAATCAAAAATAAGTTGTGTCTTTTGTCGAATTGAGGTTTCTTTTTCACTTTTTTTTTGTATAAATCTAAACGAGTACTTTCATGCCTGCTAAAATTTATTATTTCTTAATTTTTGATTTAAAAAGTTTAATTTTAGTTGAATACCTAAAAAAAGTTTTAATCATTTTAAAAGATTGCAAGCATTGAAAAAACAAAATTTAAAAGAATTTAGAGGATTTGTTTCAATTTTTCAGGAAAAAAAAATTATAAAAAATTCGAATTATTTTAGACAATATGCACAAAACGCAGAAGTTCATGCAAAATTTTTTTAAAAATAATAACAGAAAATTCAAATAATTATAAAAGATATTTATAGAAATAAAAAAAAATTGTTTTCTACAAAAAAGAACAAATTTTCAGCAAAGTAGATAAATTTTTCAAATAAGTAGTTGAATCTTTAACTAAAAAAGAAAAATATACAGTAAAAAATAAATAATGAAATAGTTGTATTTTAAAAATAAGATGTATTTGTAACTAAAATAATGAATCTGCAATTTCCCAACGATAAAAATGAATTTTTAATGAAGTGGGCCAACTTTAACGGAAAAAACCAATTTTGTACAAAGCACTTAAATTTTTAAGGAAAACGAATAATTAAATTTTTAACCAATAAATGAATTTTTGATTAAAATAATAAATCTTCATCAAAAAAAGGAATTCTTAATGAAGAAGTTTAAATTTTCACTCAGAATTTAAATTTTGCAATCAGAAGGACAAATTCTTAACAAATAAAGATTTTTCAGTCAAAACAACAAAAAATGTTTATCCAAATTGCAAAAATTTCAGGCCAAAAGACGATTTTTTTGGACAATATTTTCATTTTCAACCCAAAAATATGAATTTTTAACAGAAAAAATTATTTACCAAAGTGGTTGCCTTTTTAATAAAAAAAAATCCATTTTTAGTAATTTCCAAAAAAAAAAAATCACAAAGTAGTTGAATTTTGAACAAACAAGATGGATTTTTAACTAAAATAATAAATTTTCAACAATAGAAAATAATTTTTTTAATAAAGTGGTTTAACTTATACCTAAAAAAATGGATTGCTTTTTAACATAAAATAGAATCGGTTAATTTTTATTAGAAAAATAATTTTTCGCGCAATTGAAATGAATTTTCAAAAATATAATTAAATTTTCAACCAAACAAATTGATTTTCTACCAAAAAAAGATTAAATGTCAATAAAAAAAATTTCGGTCAAGAACTTAGTCAAATTTTAAGAAGTCTTTTCAATTTTTTAATCAATTTAATTAATAAATTAATTTGATAATTAATTAATTATTAAATTTGATTTTCAATTTCAAAAAATTAATTTTGAGCAATTTTTAGCAAAAAATGATAAATTTCCACAAAGTGATTGAATTTTCACTTAAAGAGATGAATTTTTAACTTATATAGTGAATTTTTAACAACAAAAACATGATTTTTTTAAAAAAGTGGTTCAGCCTTTACAAACAAAAATAATTTTCTAACAAAAATAGGATAGTTTAATTCTTAGTTACAAAAATTAGGTTTTAAGTAAATTTAATAAATTTGCAACAAAAAAATGTTAAACAAAGCAAATGAATTTTTTACCAAAAAGAATAAATGTCTAAAAAAAAAATTCAATATTTTCATAAACTTGGCTAGTCGTCCCGAATTTTCGTTAGACTATTTCATCCCCTTTTCCAACTCCTCTTATTGTTCGTATCGACTTGACACAGTGTAAATTTTTAGTTGAAAAAAAAATAATTTTCTTGAAAAGAAATTAATTTTTAACAAGGGAAATGAATTTGTAACCAAAGCATTAATTTTTAGTTAAAAAAAATTAATTTTCAATAAAAAAACTAATTTTCAGACAAACATTTTAATTTTAAATGAAATTTTAAGCCTACTAGTTGAATTTTAAACTTATTTAAATTAGTCACCAAGAACATTAATATTCTATCACAAAAGACAAGGTTTCAACACAATAAAGAAATTTTTAAAAATGGTAGAATTTCCAATGAAAGAAGAATGGTGTTAAGAAAAGTGATATAGTTGAATTTTTAGTAAAAAAATTAATTTTCAATGAAAGAAAACTAATTTCAAGATGAGAAATAAAATTTTGTACCAAAAATATTAATTTTCAATCAAAAAAGATAAATTCTAAACAATTTGCATAAATTTTTTACTAAGAAGGTGAATTAGCCATCAAGAAGTTTAATGTTCTTCCGCAGAAGACAAAGTATCAACAAGACACAGAAATTTTCAGGCAAATGCATTTTTTATGTTTTTTAATTCAAGAAAATAAAAAAAAGGTATTCGTGCTGTCAAAAATTCGAAATCAAATAAAAACCACCAAAAAATGGTTAAGCAGAGAACAAGGTCAAAAACCTATTTTATTCTTTAACATTTGAGCTGCGAGGGTGGTCGATATATCGACCACTGAAAAGGAACAAAATTTTTAATGTTTTGAGGCAAAATTTTCTGTTTTGAATACGTAAAAAATAATTTAAGAATTCCTCGAAACATTGTTGATCTTGAAAATCGGTATTTCAAGGTGAAATTTGATTTCTTGTAGAAGCTAGGATTTCAGAGTGTTTCCCTACGTGATTTAATGGGCTGAATAGTAAAAAAATAATTAAAAAAATCACTGAGGTATCCTTGACCTTGAACGTCAACAGTCAAGGTCACATTTCATTTTTTGCATAAGTGAAAGTTGGAGATGGTTTTCCAGCGTCATTGATGCACTGAAAATGGGAAAAACAGTAATAAAAATCCTTAAATGATTTTTTGACCTTGAAATAAAAATTTTTTAAGTCAAGAGTGTCTGCGGGAATTTTTTTACTATTTTTTAAGTATTGAGCGCATCAAACTACGTACCAAAACCTTTTGAAAACTTGGCTTATATGAGAAATAAAATTTGACCTTGACATGGCGATTTTTAAGGTTAAGTGTGCCTGCAGAAATTTTTACTATAAATTTGTATGCAGCGCGTGAAATTATATGGAAGAACCTTTTAAAACCTTCATAAAAAATGAGACAAATTTTTTACATTGCACTTTACGTTGTCTGCGGCGCTGGTCGATATATCGACCAGCAGTTAGGTCGGGGACTCTTCCTGAAATATCCAGTGATTTTATGCATAAATTTTGCATTTCATAAGAGGTCAATTTGTACAGAAATTTTTTCGCAGCTTAAAGGTTAAGAAAATAAAAATTCCAAGACCATGAGCGAAATCCAAGAAATTTTTCAACGTTTCCCAAGTTAAAAAAAAAAGAATGCATAAGCTTTTCCAGTTTTTCATGGATTCCCGGGACGCTAAACACTCTGGTTAAATCTAGGAATTTTTAGAATTGGAAATTAAAACAGGGCAGGAAGACAAAAATAATGATTTTGCATTTCAACAGCATCGGATAAGAGCACTTTAATACACTTTCTTGGGCTAGTGTCTAAGAATGGCCTTCTTTGACAAAGAAGATGTGGATCTCGGGACAGTAAGGGTATGTGGGTTAGCGTTCGCAGATGATAAAGTTGTTATGTCAGAGTCAATCGAAGACATACAACGAATGTTAAGCAAACTGAACACAAGCATGAAGAGCATGGGTCTTAAAATTAACGTAAAATAAACAAAAATTATGGTGTTTAAAGAAAACGGTAAGAAAAACATATGCAACATTGTCCTAAACGATGAGAGAATAGAACAAGTTGATAAGTACGTTTATTTTGGTAGCCTATTCGCAAATAACGAAAAAAATTAAGAGTGAGATAGGTGTATGCATGAACGAAGATGGTTATCGATAGAGCAGGACCTACTTTCAGAAGTGAAAATATTTCAAGTAAAGCTGAAAGGGCAATACATATCTCTCTTATTATACAGACTGCTGCATGGTAGCGGCACCGTGACCTACCAAGAAAAGGATAAGAGTAAAATTAACATTAACATTTAATTCCGACGCATGATGTGCGGCAAAACACTGATGAACGAAGTGAGTAATGAGATATATTTCAAAGGAGGTGTAGAGGATACACTAGTTGACATATATGAAAGAAATTCTTTAAGATGGTTTGGGCATGTTAGAAGAATGCAAGATAAACGACTGATGTAACAAGTGTATTCAGATGAAGTAAATGGCAGCGTGCCCCGAA
>JAUELO010000272.1:3370083-3383350 GCA_032357855.1 Amphibolips quercusostensackenii | reverse complement strand
TGGCCGAACTGGTTGTATTCTCTGTCGTTTCGTGCTTTATGTAATTGCGAACACGCGATACTGCCAAGCCATCACATATTCCATCTCGTGTACGTATGTACTATTTCCCTTCCACTATTCCCCTACTCTCGACTTCTCCCTTTCCACCTTTCTTACTTCCCTGCGTACCCCTTTTCTCACACACCTTACTTCCCCTTACTTCCCCTCCCTTATTTAAATCCAATTACTTTTGAACACACTTTTCTACTTTCTATTACTAAGCCTACTTCCCATTACTTCTCCTGCTTTTAATCAATTTACCTCCTCTCGCTTACCAGCCTTACTCTATCCTACTTTTCATATTTACTTATCCCTTGCTTCCCCTTTATCCCTTATTCTCACTTTCGCTACATCTCGTACTTGCACAACTTTCTCTTCTATCACTCCCCTCCTGTTGGTTTCTCTGCTATCATTCCCTTCCTGATGGTTCTTCTTCCATGTCCCCTTATCACTTTCCTGAAAAACTCTTCTCTACTTACTCTACCTTTTCTTACTTTTTCTCCACCTGTACATCTTAACTCACTTTTCCAACCTTTCATTGCCTTCCTTTTCCTCCATTACCTTTCATACTCATATTATATTCTTCTCCTCTTCTCTTTCACCCTTCCTCTACTTTGATTTTCTCTACTTACACATCTCTCGCTTTCCCTAATTCCCTAACCCTCACTGTTCCCACGTTCACTAGTTCCTTTATTTTGCCACCCTTTTACTTAACCTCACCTCCTCTAATCCTCATATAATCACTACCCTCCTCTCAATTCTTTAAATTTTCCACTCTTTTCACTTCTACAAATTCGCCCTCTCACAATTTCTCTATTCTTGAACACTTCTTTCCTCGTCTTCCCACTACCAGTACTTCTACTTTTACTTTCCCTGCTTTAATAGTTCACATGAATCTCCTTTTCTTACGCTTCTCTCCCTAACCCGTCATTTCGCTACCCTAATTTGCCCTACTTGCCCTCCCCTTACTTACCTTTACTTTACGCACCTCGCCTTCCCTACTACCATTACCCTCACTTTTCGTACATCCTCTACTCCCTCTACTTCTTCTTCCATCATTCATATGCTCTTAATTCCTCTTCCATCTTCTATCTCCTATTATCACTTCCCTAAATAACTCTTCTCTTACTTCCTCTACTTTATCTTACTTTTTCTCCGCTTGTACTTCTTAACTCACTTTTCCAACCTTCCATTGCCTTCCTTTTCCTCCATTACCTTTTATACTCATATTATATTCTTCTCCTCTTCTCTTTCACCCTTCCTCTACTTTGATTTTCTCTACTTACACACCTCTCGCTTTCCCTAATTCCCTCACCCTCACTGTTCCCACGTTCACTACTCCCTTTATTTTGCCACCCCTTCACTTAAGCTCACCTCCTCTAATGCTCATATAATCACTCCCCTCCTCTCAATTTTTTAAAGTTTCCACTCTTTTCACTTCTGCAAATACGCCCTCTCACAATTTCTCTATTCTTGAACACTTCTTTCCTCTCCTCTCTACTACCAGTACTTCTACTTTTACTTTTCCTGCTTTAATAGTTCACATGAATCTCTCTTTCTTACGCTTCTCTCCCCAAACCGTCATTTCGCTACCCTAATTTGCCCTACTTGCCCTTCCCTTACTTACCTTTACTTTACGCACCTCGCCTTCCCTACTACCCTTACCCTCAGTTTTCTTACATCCTCTACTCCCTCTACTTCCTCTCCCATCACTCATATGCTCTTGATTCCTCTTCCATCTTCTATCTCCCATTATCACTTCCCTGAATAACTCTTCTCTCACTTTCTCTACTTTATCTTACTATTTCTCCGCTTGTACTTTTGAACTCACTTTTTCAACCTTCCAATACCTTTTCTTCCTTCCATTACCCCTCATACTTATATTATATTCCTCTCCTCTTCTTTTTCACCCTTCCTCTACTTTAATTTTCTCTACTTACACATCTCTCGCTTTCCCTACTTCCCTTATCCTCACTGTTCCCACGTTTACTACTTTCTCTATTATGCCACTCCTTTACTTAACCTCACCTCCTCAAATTCTCCTATAATCACTCCTATCCTCTCAATTCCTTCAACTTTTCACTCTTTTTACTTCTACAAATACGCTCTTTTACACTTTTTCTAATCTTGAACACTTCTCCTCTCCTCTCCTCCCTACCACTAGTACTTCTACTTCTACTTTTCGTGCTTTAATAGTTTACATAAATTTCCCTTTCCTACGCTTTCCTCCCTAAACCGTCATTTCGCTACCATAATATTCCCTACTTGCCGTCCCCTTACTTACCTTTACTTTACGCACCTCGCCTTCCCTACTACCCTTACCTTAACTTTTCTTACATCCTCTACTACCTCTACTTCCTCTCCCATCATTCATATGCTCTTGATTCCTCTTCCATCTTCTATCTCTCATTTTCACTTCCCTGAATAACCCTTTTCTCATTTCCTCTACTTTATCCTACTTCCCCACCGCTAATACATCTAATCTCACTTTCCTTACTTCCGCTACTTTGAATCAATTTCCCTCTTGTTTCTTATTACCCTTTCTATACCCTTATTTTCTCTACTTACCCATCTCTTGCTTTCCCTACCTTCTTTACCCTCACTTTCCTTATTTACCCTACGCTAACTTTCAACTTTCCCTACTGCCTTTACTTGGCCGTCCCCTTTTTCACCCTAGCTTTCTCTAATTCCTATCTCATCACTCATCTTCTCTTGATTCCTTCAACATCTCACTTTTTCACTTTTTCAAGTAACTCTTCTCACACTTTTTCTATTTTTGTACACTTACCCTCCCATCCTGAACTCTAATACTCCTACTTTGACTTTCCCTTACTTTCAAATTGTCATTAATTCATTTCTTCTTCACTTTCTCAAACTTTCTTCTGCTAACCTTATTTTCTCTACTTTACCTCTTCTTACTTACACTCACTTGACGTACCCTGCTTTCCCTGATGCCCTTACTCTTACTTTCCCTACCACCCATACTTCTACAACTTCCTCTGCCAGCACTCCCCTCCTCTTGATCCCTCTCCGATCCCCTCTTATTACTTATCAGAATACCCCGCCTATTACTTTCCATATTTTCAATCAATTAACCTCTTCTTCCTTACCATCATTTTTCTATCCTAATTTTTTCTACTTATTTATTTCTCGCTTTACCTATTTCTCTTACTTACACTTCCCTTACTTTCCCTACTCCCTGCACGTCCCCGTCCCCTAAATTACCCTTTCCTTCTTTTATTTACACTTCATCACTCCACTTCCTTAAATAACTTTAACTTCCTTCTCTTTTCACTTTACTAAATTTATCTTTATCTCTAAAAATCCCTGAAAACCCTGTTATTTATTTTTTAACATTTAAAAATTCCTTAAATCCTTTAAAATTTCATGGATTATTTTGAATATTCAAAGTCTCTTGAAATCCGAAAACCCATAAAATCCCTCGAAATCCGTTTAAATCCTTGAATTTCTCTTAAAATCCTTTGAAATCCTGTGACTTATTTTTAAAGATTTAAAAATCTTTCAAAATTCCTTGAAATCCATGATAATCGTTTTTACTTGCTCAAAACCCATAAAAAGTTTAAAAAATCAAGACTCCAATACTTTGTAGTCCTTTAAAATATCTTGAAATCTTTTGAAAGCCCTGACTTTTTTTTAAATAATTAAATAAATACCTAAAAATTCCTTAAAAAACGTAAAAATCTTTTTAGATTTTTTGTAACCCAAAAAAATTCTTTAAAAATTGTCTTTAAAAATCTCGCTCAAATTTTGAAATTTTTTAAAATTCTTTGCAGTCATTTGAAATACCTTAAATCCTTGAAATCAGTTGGAATACTTTGGAAGCATTAAAAACCTTTTTAATATTTTGAAATTCTTTGAAATCTCGTTTACGATAAAAATAATTGATACTTAGCTTATCTCATTTATCTAATAATAAAAGTTTTAATTAGCCGTCTCAGCTGCCACTGCTATGGCGGGCGGAGGGTGGGAGGCTCCACCCCTGAGTAGAAACTAGAAAGAAGGACAGGAAGACACCGAGGGAGCAATTCTTTCCGGATATTTAAGTACGTGAATTATTATTATTTGAGTTGATCAATTTGATCTTGAAATTGGATAAAAATTATGTGTAAGGATTCGATAGAGATTTTTGATTATTTATTTGATCAGCAAATTGCACATCAGAATGATCCGATTTTTAAAATCAATGGAGTCGTTGCATGATTTACAACAATTAAATTTTGAATAATAAATTATCTGCTTGCTAGATTAATGAAAGAAAATGTTGCTTAAACATTTAATCCTGCGGTATCATTTCTATCAAACTTTTCCAGGTTCCTCAGGTCAAGAAATAAAGTTTTTCCACGTCTCCTTTTTTAAATAAATAAGGAAATAATCGTTTAATATACATTTAAAAACAATAAGCCAATAATTTTTTATTAATCAATAAATTCTAACGGAAGCAGAACCATACGTGAATATATTTTTATATTTTTTTGCGAACGTAAGTCGTCTTTGTAAAACCTTTAAAAATCTTTAAAAATTTTGGCAGAATCCTTGAAATCTTCGAAATTTTTGCAAAGTTATTTGGAATCTGTATGAAAACTTTAAAATGTTTGTGAAATCATTCTAAAATCTTTTGTATTTGTCTGAAATTACTAAAATATTTAAAATCCATGTGAAATCTCTTACCATTTTCTAAAAAAATTTAACTCATTAAAATCTTTAAAATTTCTTAAATCTTTGAATTTTTTGAAATGTTTAAAAAACCTTATGAATTGGTGAAAATATCAGTAAAATCTTTCTAAAATATTTTGTATTTATTTAAAATCATTAACACATTCAAGTTTTTTTCGAAGGCTTACAAAAAATTTGAAATCGTTAAAATCTTCAAAATTTCTAGAAATTTAAAAATTCTTAAAATATTTTGAAATCCTTATAAGTTTGAAAAAATATTTGTAAGATCTTTCTCAAATTTTTTGTATTCGACTAAAATCACTGGCATGTTTAAAATCTATGTGAAAACTTTTACAATTTTCTAAAAAATTTGAAATTTTTAAAATCTTTGAAGGTTTTTGAATTTTTGAAATTCTTGAAACCTCTTTAAATCATTATAAATTTGTAAGGATATAAGAAGAATCTTCCTAAAATCTTTCAAATTCGTCTGAAATCACTAGAATTCCTGAAATCTTTGTGAGTTTTTTTACAATTTTCTAAAAAATTTGAAATCGTTAAGGCCTTTCAAATTTTTCAAATCGTTAAAATTCTTGAAATCTTTTGAAATCCTTATAAATTTGTACAAATATAGGAGAAATCTTTCTGTAATCTTTGGTATTCTTCTTATTTCACTAAAATTAAAATCTTTGTAAAATTTTTTACAATTTTCTAAAAAATTTGAAATCGTTAAAAACTTTGAAATTTTTAAAATTTTTTAAATTCTTGAAATCTTTTAAAATCCTCATAAATTTATAAAAATATTTGTAAGATCTTTCTAAAATCTTTTGTAATCGCCTAAGATCACTGGAATATTTGAAATCGTTGTCAAATTTTTTACGATTTCAAAAAAATTTTGAAATATTTAAAACCTTTAAAATTTTTGAAATCTTTAAAATTCTTTAAATCTTTTAAAATCCTTATAAATTTGTAAAAATATTTGTGAGATTTTTCTAAAATATTTTGTAATCGCCTAAAATCACTGAAATATTTGAAATCTTCGTAAAATTTATAAGATTTCAAAAAAATTTTTAAATCTTTAAAACCTTTAAAATTTTTGAAATCTTTAAAATTCTTTAAATCTTTTGAAATCCTTATAAATTTGTAAAAATATTTGTGAGATCTTTCTAAAATCTTTTGTAATTGTCTAAAATCACTGGAATATTTAAAATCTTCGCAAAATTGTTTAAGATTTCAAAAAAATTTTTTACGATTTCAAAAAAATGTTGAAATCTTTAAAACCTTTAAAATTTTTTAAATCTTTAAAATTCTTAAAATCTTTGAAAATCCTTATTAATTTGTAAAAATATTTGTAATATCTTTTTAAAATCTTTTGTGATCGTCTAAAATCACTGAAATATTTAAAATCTTTGTAAAATTTTTTACAATTCCAAAAAAATTTTAAAATTTATAAAACCTTTGAAATTTTTTAAATCTTTAAAATTTTAAAATCTTTCAAAATCCTTATAAATTTGTAAAAATATTTGTAAGATCTTTCTAAAATCTTTTGTAATCGTCTAAAATCACTGAAATATCTGAAATCTTCGTAAAATTGTTTACGATTTAAAAAAAATTTTGAAATCTTAAAAACCTTTAAAATTTTTGAAATCTTTAAAATTTTAAAATTTTTCAAAATCATTATAAATTTTTAAAAATATTTGTAAGATCTTTCTAAAATCTTTTGTGATCGTCTAAAATCACTGAAATATTTGAAATCTTCGTAAAATTTTTTACGATTTCAAAAAAATTTTAAAATCTTTAAGACCTTTAAAATTTTTTAAATCTTTAAAATTCTTAAAATCTTTTAAAATCCTCATAAATTTGTAAAAATGTTTGTGAGATATTTCTAAAATCTTTTGTAATCGTCTAAAATCACTGGAATATTTGAAATCTTTGTGAAATTTTCTACAATTTCAAAAAAATTTTGAAATCTTTAAAACCTTTGAAATTTTTTAAATCCTTAAAATTTTAAAATCCTTATAAATTCCTATAAATTTGTAAAAATATATGTGAGATCTTTCTAAAATCTTTTGTAATCGTCTAAAATTACTGGAATATTGGAAATCTTTGTGAAATTTTCTACAATTTCAAAAAAATTTTGAAATCTTTAAAACCTTTAAAATTTTTGAAATCATTGAAATTCTTTAAATCTTTTAAAATCCTTATAAATTTGTAAAAATATTTGTGAGATCTTTCTAAAATCTTTTGTAATCGTCTAAAATCACTGGAATATTTAAAATTTTCGTAAAATTGTTTACAATTTCAAAAAAATTTTTAAATCTTTAAAACCTTTAAAATTTTTGAAATCTTTAAAATTCTTTTAAGATCCTTATAAATTTGTAAAAATATTTGTAGGATCTTTCTAAAATCTTTTGTAATCGTCTAAAATCACTGAAATATTTGAAATCTTTGTGAAATTTTCTACAATTTCAAAAAAATTTTAAGATCTTCAAAACCTTTTAAATTTTTTAAATCCTTAAAATGCTTAAAATCTTTATAAATTTTTATAAATTTGTAAAAAAATTTGTAAGATCTTCCCAAAATTTTTTGTAATTGTCCAAAATCACTGAAATATTTGAAATCTTTGTAAAATTTTTTACAATTTCAAAAAAATTTTGAAATTTATAAAACCTTTCAAATTTTTTAAATCATTAAAATTCTTGAAATGTTTAAAAATCCTTACAGATTGTTAACAATATTCGTGAGATCTTTCTGAAATATTTTGTATTCGCCTAAAATTAATGGAATATTTAAAATCTTTGTGAAATTTTTTGAAATTTCAAAAAAAAATTTGAAATCTTTATATCTTTGAAATTTTTTAAATCTTTAAAATTCTTGAAATGTTTTAAAATCCTTATGAATTTGTAAAAAAAATTTTAAGATCTTTCTGAAATCTTTTGTATTCGACCAAAATCACTGGAATGTTTAAAATCCATGTGAAAACTTTTTTTAATTTTCTAAAAAATTTGAAATCGCTAAGGTCTTTCAAATTTTTTAAATCATTTAAATTCTTGAAATGTTTTAAAATCCTTAAAAATTGTTAACAATGTTTGTGAGATCTTCCTGAAATATTTTGTATTCGCCTAAAATTAATGGAATATTTAAAATCTTTTTGAAATTTTTTGAAATTTCAAAAAAAATTTGAAATCTTTAAATCTTTGACATTTTTTTAATCTTTGAAATTCTTTAAATCGTTTAAAATCCTTATATATTTAAAAAAATAATTTTTAAATATTTTTAAAATATATTGTATTTGTTTAAAATTATTAGAGCATTTAATTTTTTTTAATTCTTCAGAAAACCGTTTAAATTTTTAAGAATATTTGTGAAGTCTTTCAGAAATCTGTTGCATTTGTTTGAAATCACTCAAACATTCAAAATTTTTTTTTTTTTGAAATCTTCCCAAAAAATTTCAAATCATTTATAATTTTTGCAATCTGAGGTATTGATCATTTTTGAAATCTTTAAAATTCACCAATCTTTTGAAATCATGTTTTTTTTTAAATATTTAGAAAATCTTCCTAAAATCTTTTGTATTTGTTTGAAATCACGGAAGTATAAGAAATCTTTGAAATGTTTGAAATCTTTAAATTCTAGAGTTAAAATTTTCGAAATTTTTTAAATCTTGCAAAATCCTTATAAATTCTTCAAAGCATTTGTGAAATCTTTTGTATTTATTTCAAGTCATTGAAACATTTAATCTTTTTCCGAAGTCTTATATAAAATTTTTTGGATTTGTTTTAAATCTTTAAAATTTTGGAAATCTTTGAAATTCTTGAAATTTTTTAAAAATCCTTATGAAGTTGTAAAAATATTTGTGAAATATTTCTCAAAACTTTTGTATTTGTTAAAAATTACTAAAATATTTAAAATCTTTGTGGAATTTTTCACAATTTTCTAAAAAATTCAAATTTTTAAACACTGGAACTTTTTGGATTTTTAAAATTTTTTAAATATTCTAAAGTATTTATGAATTTTTAATAATTTTTGTGAAACCCTTCTGAAACCTTTTGCAATTGTTCGAAATCATTTGTGAAATCTTCGTGAAATCTTTTGTATTTATTTAAAATCATTGAAACATTCAACATTTTTTTGAAATCTTATAAAAAATTTAAAAATCGTTTAAAATATATGAATTTTAGATTAATGTACCCTTTTTGAAATCTTGAAAATCATTTCAATGCTTGAAAATCTTTACAAATTCTTTGTGAAACATTCTTGAAATTCTTTTTTTTTTGAAATCATTAAAATATTTGAAATCTTTTTAAATCTTCAAAAAAGTTTGGAATCGTTAAAAATATTTTGAATGATTTGAAATCTTTTAAGATTCTTATGAATTCTTAAAAATATTTGTGAAATGTTAATGAAATCTTTTGTATTTGTTTTAATTCAGTTAAAGATTCAAAGCCTTTTTAAAAACTTTTGAAATCTTCAAAAAAATGTTAAAATCGTTTGAAATCTTTGAAATCTTGAGTATTGTACCCTTTTTATAATTTTTCAAATTTCTTAAATGTTTTTACATCCCTGCAGATTGCTTGAAAAATATTTTGGAAATATTTTCTATTCTGCTAAAATCACTGAGATATTTGAAATCTTTGTGAAATCTTTAGAATCTTCTAAAATTTTCAAATCGTTAAAAATCTTTGAAATCACTTTTTAAAGACTTTGAAATCTGGCGTTAAAATATTTTGTATTCTTGAAATCTTTTGAAATCCTTATGAATTTTTAAAAAGGTTTGTGAAATCTTTCTCAAATCTTCAGTATTTTTTCTAAATCATTTAGTCATTTAAAATCTTTTTTAAATCTTTTAAAATCTTCACAAAAAAAATTGAATCGTTTGAAATCATTAAAATCTGGGGTATTGTACCATTTTTTAAATCCCTAAAATTTTTTTAATCTTTTAAAATTCATATGAATTCTTACAAATGTTTGTAAAATCTTTTATAATCTTAAAAAATTCAAAATCGTTTAAAATTTAAAAAATGCTTAAAATGTTCGAATTCTAGTGTTAAATTATTGGACGTTTTTAAAATCTTTTAAAATCTTTATAAATTCTTATAAACATTTGTAAAATCTTTATAATATCTTTTGTAGTTGTTTAAAATTATAAAAATTTTATAACTCTTTCTGGAATATTTAAAAATCCTATAAAAAATTTTGAAATCGTTCAAAATCTTTGAAATCTGGAGTACTGTACCCTTTTTGAAATCTTTAAAATTCTTTCAATGATTAAAAATTCCTACAAATTCTTTGCAAAATCCTTCTAAAATCTTCTTTTTCTTTTGAAATCACTAAATTCTTGAATTTTTTTTAAATCTTAAAAAAAATTTGAAATCGTTTGAAATATCTGAAATGTTTTAAAGTCTTTGAAATCCAGTGTACTGTACCCTTTTTGAAATCCTTAAGATTTTCCCAATCTTTTAAGATCCTTATAGATTTTTTTCAATTATTTGTAAAATCTTTTTCATTGGTTTGAAATCATTAAAAGATTCAAATTGTTTTTAAAATCTTTTGAAATCTTATAAAAATTTTGAAATAATTAAAAATCTTTGAAAGCTGGAGAAGTGTACCCTTTTCAAAATCTTCTAAATTCTTTTAATCCTTTGAAATCCCTACGAATTCTTTGTGAAATATTACTTAATTCTTTTTCTTTTTCTTTTAAAATCAAAAGAATACTTGAAATATTTTCAAATCTTCAAAAAATTTAAAATCATTTTAAATATCTGAAATGTTTTGAAATCTTTGAAATTCTTTATACTCTTTTCTTTTCAAAATTCTTTAAATTTTTTTAATCTTTCGAAATCCTTATGAATTCTTCTGAATATTTGTGAAATCTTTCTGAAATCCTTTGTATTTTCCTTAAATCACTGGAATGTTAGAAATCTTCATGAAATCTTTTAAAATCTTCAAAAAAAAAACTTTAATCGTTTGAAATCATTGAAATCTGGGGCATTGTACCATTTTTTAAATCCCTACAATTTTTTTAATCACCTAAAATTCTTATGAATTCTTTGAAATATTTGCAAAATCTTTTATAATCTTTTCAAAAATTTAAAATTGTTTAAAATTTCAAAAATGCTTAAAATGTTTGAATTCTAGTGTTAAATTATTGGACGTTTTTAAAATCTTTTCAAATCTTTATAAATTCTTATAAACATTTGTGAAATCTTTTTAATATCTTTTGTCATTGTTTAAAATCATAAAATTTTTTTAACTCTTTCTGGAATAATTAAAAATCCTATAAAAAATTTTGAAATCGTCCAAAATCTTTGAATTCTGGGGTACTGTACCCTTTCTGAAATCTTTTAAATTCTTCTAATCATTTGAAATCCCTACAATTTTTTTGTGAAATCTCTCTAAAATCTTCTTTTTCTTTTAAAATCACTTAATTTCTAAATTTTTTTGAAATCTTAAAAATAATTTGAAATCTTTTGAAATATCTGAAATGTTTTAAAATCTTTGAAATCCAATGTACTGTACCCTTTTTGAAATCCTTAAGATTTTCCCAATCTTTTGAGATCCTTATAGATTTTTTTCAATTATTTGTAAAACCTTTTTCATTCGTTTAAAATCATTAAAAGATTCAAATTGTTTTTAAAATCTTTTGAAATCTTATAAAAATTTTGAAATAATTAAAAATCCTTGAAAGCTGGAGTAGTGTACCCTTTTCAAAATCTTCACAATTCTTTTAATCCTTTGAAATCCCTACGAATTCTTTGTGAAATCTTTCTTAATTCTTTTTCTTTTTCTTTAAAAATCACTGGAATACTTAAAATATTTTAAAATCTTCAAAAAATTTATAATCATTTTAAATATCTGAAATGTTTTGAAATCTTTGAAATTCTTTATACTCTTTTCTTTGCAAAATTCTTTAAATTTTTTTGATCTTTTGAAATCCTTATGAATTCTTCTGAATATTTGTGAAATCTTTCTGAAATCCTTTGTATTTTTTTTAAATCACTGTGATGCTAGAAATCTTCATGAAATCTTTGAATTCTGGTGTTAAAATATTAGAAATTCTTTACATCTTTTAAAACCCTCACAGAATTTTCAAAATATTCGTAAAAGTTTTGTTTTGATTAGTGTAAAATCATTAAAACATACAAACTTTTTCTGAAATCTTTTGGAACCTTATAAAAAATGTTGAAATCGGTTAAAATCTTTAAAATCTGGAGTACCGTACCCTTTTTGAAATCTTTAAAATTCTTGCAATCCTTTGAAATTCCTACAAATTCTTTGTGAATTATTTTTTTTCTTTCAGAATCACTGAAGTACTTAAAATCTTTTGAAATTTTCAAAAACATTTGAAATCGTTTAAGATATCTGAAATGTTTTTAAATCTTTAAAATCCGGTGTACTGTACCTTCGTTGAAATCTTTGAAATTCTTGATATCTTTTGAAATCCTTATAAATTCTCTGACGTATTTGTGAAACATTTCTGAAATTTTTCGTATTTGTTTGAAATCATTGAAAAATTTTAAGTCTTTTTGAAATCTTCCGAAATCTTCAAAACAAATTTTGAAATCCTTTTTTAATTTGAAATCTTGAGTACTGTACCCTTTTTGAAATCTTTGAAATTCTCTGTGCAATCTTTTTTAAATCTTTTTTATTTCTCCTGAAATGGCTAAAATATTTCAATTCTTTAAAGATTTTCAAAAAAATTTAAAATCTTTTAAAACATTTTAAACTCTTTGAAATCTAGTGTACTGTACCGTTGTTTAAAGTTTTGAAATTCATGAAATCTTTTGAAATCCTTATGAATTCTTTGGAATATTTATGAAATTTTTCTAAAATTTTGTCTTTGTTTAAAATCATTGAAAGATTTAAAGTCTTTTAAAATGTTTTGAAATTTTTAAAACAAGTTTTGAAATGGTTTAAAATCTTTGAAATTTAAAGTATTTTACCTTTTTTAAAATCTTTGAAATTCTTTTAATTCTTTGAAATCTCTGCGAATTCTCAGTCAAATCTTTTTGAAATCTTTTTTTATTTTGTTTAAAGCACTGGAATACTTGAAATCTTCTGAATTCTTCAAAAAAATTTGAAATCGTTGAAAATATCTGAAATGTTTTGAAATCTTTAAAATCCGGTGTACTGTACCCTTTTTAAAATCTTCGAAATTCTTCCAATCTTTTGAAATTCCTATATATTCCTAAAAATATTTTTCAAAATCTTTTCTATTTGTTTCAAATCATTAAAATATACAAACTCTTTTTAAAATCTTTTAAAATCGTATAAAAAATTTTGGAATTGTTCAAAACCTTTGAAATCTGAAATACTGTACCGTTTTTGAAATCTTCAACATTCTTTCAATCCTTTGAAATCCTTAGGAGTTTTTTGAAAATCTTTTCATTTATTTTGAAATAACTGAAACACTTAAAATCTTTTGAAATATTCAAAAAAAATTGCAGTCGATTAAAATATCCTTCTTGAATTCCTTAAAATTCTTCCAATCTTTTGAAATCCTTATAGATTCTTTGAAATATTTGTGAAATCTTTTTCATTTGTTTAAAATTATTTA
>JAUELO010000272.1:3334438-3353614 GCA_032357855.1 Amphibolips quercusostensackenii | reverse complement strand
TTTAATGATCGTGGATACTTAAGTAAAATGATCAATTTTTTGAAATTAATGAGTATTATGCGTAATAGACTTCTTTTTATTTTGCGCAATAGATAAATGACAAATAGTGTCAGTTTGTGGCGCCACCTCAGTGCTGCATTACAAAGTACAATTAAAGTATTTTTTGTGTGCGATTAACTCTTTTAAAACAAAATAAATAAAGATTAAGTACAAATTATTTCAATATTTTAGTTAATTGCTATTTATGTTGTAAACTAATTATTTATTATATATATGTACATATGTCTTTATTTTTTGCAAATTAGTTTTAAATGTAATTAATAAATTAAGTGTACGGAAATAGAATTTAAAAATTTTGAAAATCATTATAAAAATTGCTTAAATCTTTCAATGAAAATTAATGCTTAATGCTTTTTATGTTGTGAACTGTTTAATCAATTATCAACTGATTCTATCAAATCTTACATTTTCTGAAATAAGAATAAAAGGTTACAAACAAATCAAATTTCCAAAAATCGAAGTTTAAATTTCAAAAAGATATAACGCAAAAATTATTTAAATGTTTTTATGAAAATTACCGTTTAAAGCTGACTATTTTGTAAACTGATTATCTAATTATCAGCTCACTAATTATTTTCACCAAATTAAATTGCATAAAGTTTTCATTTTAATTTGTTTCAATTTAGTAAACAAATTGATTATTCAGCTTAAGGTTATATAATTAAATACTGGCTATATAATTTGTAAAATAAAAGTTCATTTATATTTAAAATAATTCTATTCCAAATATGTAATTTTTGTCAAAGTTTGCGATATTCGGAAATGATCTGTAGTCAATTTTTCAAATTATATGTACAGATGTTTTAATTTTTCCTGGAATTCGAATAAAAGGTTACTAATAATTTAATTTTGCAGAAATGCAATTTCAAATTTAACATGAAATATGAAGTAAAAATTATTTGAATGTTTTAATGAAAACAATGTTTAATGCTTCTTATGTTGTGATCTGATTAATGAATTATTAATTGATTCTTTTTATTCTCACATTTTCTGAAAATGGTTTAAAAAGTTATTGATAAATCAAATTTTCGGAAATAAAAGTATGAATTTTAAGAAAAATATAAAGTAAAAAATATTTAAATGTCTGAATGAAAATTATAGTATACTGTTTATTTTATAAAATGATTAATGAATCATTATCTAAATAATTCTTCTTCCTAAAAATTATATAACATAAAGTTGAATTTTAATTATTTTTATGTAAGTAACATATATTATTGATTTACTTCGAGGTTATGTAATTAAATATTTGCTATAATTTATACAATAAACAGTTGTTTTATATAAAATACTTTCATGTAAATAATATATTTTTGTTTGTTTGCGACGTTGTGAAATGATTATCTGAATTCGGTTTTCAAAACCATATCTACATATGTTTTAATTTTTTTCTGAAATAATTGTAAATGTTTATTAATAAATTAAATGCGTAAAACAAATACAATTTCAAATTAAAAAATATATAATGTAAAAATTTAATAAATGTTACAACGAACTGTTTCAATTATTATTGTCGAATTTATTTTATTAAAAATATTAGGTTACATAATGTACAGAAAGGGATTCAGTTTAAGAGACACCTTCTACTGCTTTTAGGATTCAAAACGTGATGGCAACAATTGTATAAAAAAAAATTTAATAATTGTCAAGTCATCATTACACAGGAAATTTTTAATACTTTTTAATTTAAGTCTTCCTACAGGCCTCATTAGTTAGAATTATTATATGAAATCTAAAAATAATTATAGCATAAATGAAAATAATTATGCTTTTTTTTACTTTGACGTAATTTCATTTAAATTCACAAGCATGGAAGAAAACAAAGCTTCATGCTTCTTTTACCAATTTGTTTGATCATTTCTACAATAAAAGACAATGATAGCATTGAGTTGATTTCAGACTAAAGGGAACGAGAAACATCAAGGTTTCTGATTCTATAGAGTTTTGAAAACTTTGTTGAAAGTACATGCTTTTATGTTAACTTTACCAAGCTCCATCTTTCAATTCTCGGCATTTACAACTTCCGAGGTTTTGCTTTGTATAAGTTTCAAATATTTACTTATCTCATGGAGTAGAGAGTAATGTAAGCCGAAAAAGTGAGAATTATGTTACTAATGGAGTAGCATGTATTTATGTTTCGCGTAGCAGTTTATTGATTCAAAATGAATATTCACGCAAGATGTTTTTCAAATTAAATGTTTTATAATTTTGATTTCGCGAAATTTATTCAAGTCAATTGAATATCCTTTTTCCTGTAAATGAGTAAAGTATTTTTCAAGTAGATATGTTATATGTACAACAGTAAGGATTCTTCCCTCCTGATAAAGAAACTACACACAGAAAAAACTAGGGCTTCCATTTTGTTTGAGGATATTATCTTAAAAAGTAATTTTAACAGTAATGTTCACTGGATTCTTGATTCTTAATCAATATAAAAATTAAAAACAATTTTATTTTTTTAATATTCGTACTGCTCAATATAAACCTATTATGGTTCAATTTTGTTTCAATACATTTTGACGCCGTTTCTTTGTTCAAAATGAAACCGTATTTTTTTATATACAATTGCATTTGAAGCAAACAAAGGTATTTAATAAACGAGTTTAAATTATATACCTTCTTACATTTGACAGTTTTAAAAAAAGATATTGAACATACTAATTCTCAAAGTTGCCGAAAATCCTTATCCATAAAAATATCTGCGCAGATGTCCTGCTGAGTCAGTAATTAGCCTCCAAGTATTACTACCTTCCTTATCAAGAAGCTTGCCATCTACAATTTTTCAACAATTATAAATAATAAAATTATAATAAAAATCATAATATAATATTTGGAAAAGTGCTGTAATGATAAGTTTCGAAAATCTCGCAAACCTTTTCGTTTAAAACCTGATTAGCTCTTCATTACATTTCCTTATATTAAATATTAAATTTCACCAATTATCAGAAATATTGCCCATGTCTTTCTTTTGTATTGTTTTTTCACATAATAGATACTAATGAATAGAACAATGTAGTAATAATATTATTTTATATTTTAAGTTAAAAACTGCGTGAAACTAAAAAGACAATAATCGTGCGTGCAGCGCGCATTTGTGTTTTCTTCTATAATTAAATTACAATTAATTGCTAAGTTTATTTAATACTCAATAC
Organism: Amphibolips quercusostensackenii; assembly: GCA_032357855.1. Classification (NCBI taxonomy): domain Eukaryota; kingdom Metazoa; phylum Arthropoda; class Insecta; order Hymenoptera; family Cynipidae; genus Amphibolips; species Amphibolips quercusostensackenii. The sequence continues at coordinate 3,350,402 of JAUELO010000272.1, read as the reverse complement.
ATTATTAACAAAAATGCGATGAATTTAGTCACTTAAATCTCTGTACTAATAAAAAATTAAATAAAGGAGTCTGCAGACTTTAGTAAAGTACTTGTTGTTTGTAAACCATTTTATTTTGCGTGACAGTTTAAATCGTTTTGAACTTCGTTATTCAGTTTACAAATTTGAATTCTATAGAAAAAATTGCATTTAAAAAAAAATTAATTTTAAAATGAGGTGCTTCGGTAGAACCATATTTTTTAATCGTATAACATTTAAATATACTAAGGCCTATGGTATACATTTTTATTTTATCAATTTTAAAAATCTCAACTGAATGAATAGCATCATAAAACAGCAATTACAAAACTAACCTTCTGTATTTAAACAACAATATTTATTAATTATGTTCTTATCTTTATTTACGACCAAATTATTTCAGTAATTCATTTTTTGTAAATAAAAAATTTGGATGTACTTTTTGACAAGAATAAGCGGTTCAAAGTTACTCTCGAATCTGGGTCAAAAAACTTACCATCTACATGCGCTATTGGATACCATGAATTATTATAATTATAAATGATATAATTATACTTATTATGACTTTTTTATAAAAATTATATCATTATTATTATCAGGATCTAAGAATTTTGACTTTTTCAAATCCGGCCCTAATTATCATGAGGTTTTATGAGAATTTTTAATAATGATCAATATATGTGGAAGGTGTAATAATAGTTGTCAATCTTCTGGCCTTATGATAAAAGCTCATTTTTTGAGAAAAATATCAATTTTTATAATAATAATATTTATACTTTTCGATTGTTAAGATTATCATGCTTTGTTAACAATAAAACACAAATTTGTCTAAAGTTATAAACAATCCTCAAAAGTATAGCCTTCGTCTTCTGTTCTTGAGTAGAAGATAAATAAAACCAAAAACAACGAATTACTTATAAAAGACAAAACTTGTAACGAAAAAAAAGTACTGTTCAAGTACCAAGTGGACAACGTACATAAAAAAAGGAAAAGAAAAAATATTTTGTCAGTGATGTTAAAAAGTATCAAGTAAGTATAGACTTTAATGCAACAGATTTTTGGAGTGTTTTTAAAATAACAAGAAGGATAAGTAACTAAAAAATTTCTTGTCTTATTTATCTTATCACAACTAAATTTTTCTCTTTTCCAGTTACTTAATATTACTAGATTTTCACTAGTTTGCGCAAATATGTACGTTTTTGTAGAACCTGCGTGACATAAGTCTTTTCTTATTTATGCTTTGTTTAACCTTTCTTCTCGTATCCTTGCATTTAACTTGCATTTAGTTTCATCTATTAGATTGTGGACGATGTGTAAGTGCTTTACCAAAATAATTTTTCTAAAGTTTTTTTTGTAGTCGCAATCCACAGATATGGACTTACTTTTGGGTTTGTACCACTGTTTTTGGTTACTTATTCTGTTCATTCTCACAATAGCACTCTAAAAAGCTGTTGTACTCTATTTTACACTTCAACAGTGCTTCTTTTTTACAGAAAGTTTATATTCAATAAGTCATTCGTTGCTTTTATTTCTGTCTATCTTCTATTCAGGAACAGGAGACAAAAGTTATATTTTTTGAGAAATGCTTATAGCTTAGGACGAAAAGACAAATCGGATCAGTGGTATATCCATTGTCCCTATTGATGTTATCAGGCTGTTTCAAGATTTCAATTGTTCCTTTATGTTTTCTTGGAAAAATATTGTATGTTTCTGAATGACCGTTGTTTTTTGTCAAATGAAATTTTATGTCCTATTCCGATATGATGCTTAGCTAGTGCTAATTGCGTGAAATGTGTTAGTCTGTCTTTACTCTAATGTTCCTTTACATGTTGGCTCACCGCTCTTCCGGTTTCTCGAATATAGATTTTGCCACAATAGCAAGGGATTTTATACAATCCCGTATCACTAGAAGATGCCTTTTTATCCTGAAGGTTGCTTAGAAGTTGTCCTATTTTTTCTAGTGGTTGGTTTAAATATGTTTTCGATGTTGTCTTTGTTAAAAATTCTTTCTATTTATTCTCCAATACCTTCGATGAAGGGTGGGATGGTGGTCGTTTTTCTCTTTCTTTCTTTGGTAGGTTGTGTTGCCTTGTTTTTCTAAGTGTGTTTGCTAATTGCTTTGTCGATTTGTTTGTTTATATAATTGTTCTGTTGTGAGATTTTGTTAATGTTTTTTAATTCCTTTTGTAAGTAATCTTTATCTGTGATAGAAATAGCCCTGTATGCAAGGAAGTTGATGACCGATTGCTTTTCATATGGGCGATGGTCAAAGAAGGCCTGTAGATATCTAATTACATAGGTGGGTTTTCTGTAAAGACTATGTCCTAGTGTGTTATAATATCTTTTATAAACTAGTACGTATAAGAAAGTAAATTTTATGTTTTGTTCAACTCCTTAGGTGAACCTGGATATTAGGGCTAACGGCTCAAAAATTTTGGTTCAAGCTTCGATTAGTTAAAGATTTTAGTTTCTAGATGTTTCATAAAGCTGTTGGCTATTACAGGTAAGATTAGAAATTCCATTGCTGTTCCTGAGGTTTGTTCGAAGAATTGATGATCAAAGAAGTAAGTATTATTGAGAAAGTGTTGTATCAAATGTGTAAGATTAGAGGAGAAGTTTAAAAAGAATTTAATAATATAGAGTGTGTAAAAGATTAGTACTTTCGTGAAGAGAGATGGTACTTTCGTAAAGAGAGGTACTACGTCGAAACTCACTAGCATATCTTGAGGTTGAATGTGAAACTGTTGTATCTTTTTTATAAAGTCAAAAGGGTTTTGGACATGTGTGATAAAGTTTTTGGTGAAATGATTCAATTCTTTGGTGAGAATGCGTGCTAGGTTGTAAGCTGGTGAGGTTATTACGCTGACGATCAGTCTGAGTGGTATGTTTTTGTGGATTTTTGAGAGTCCGTAAAGCTTCGTAGAGATGGGATTAGTATGTATTAGTGTAGATATTGTTTTATTGTCAAGTTCAGAGTCTTTTAGAAGGGCTTTTGTTTTACTGCCTACTATTTATGTGGTGTCATCCTAAAGTTTTTTACAAGCATCATCAGTGAGAAGGTTCATGATTTTGTTGTAGTCTTTTTTATTCATTGTTACTGTTGTGTTGCCTTTGTCTGCAGGTAAAGTTATGATGTCTTCATTCTGATTAGTTTCTTTAATTGCTGTTTTTTGATTGAGAATTACTGATGATTTTCTCGTTCAGATATTAAGAGGGGGCTACTGTGGCATTATGTCCTGAAGTATGCAAGTTTTTATCATAAACATTTTTATTTAGCTCAATTTACGAGCTTCCAACAAAAGAGCAGAAGATCAACAACTATTATTACACCTCTCACATTAGGTACTACACTATTCGATACCTTTCAACATCTTCACGTCATGATCAGTACAGTTATATTCGCCTTTTCATTGCGGATCTAACGATATAAAAAACTTCTTTTGTGTAATAATGCAGATTTATAGTTTCTTCTTTAGGATGACGGAACAAAGATCACAATATTGAATGTATGGTTAAACAACCCATATTATGTTGCAAATTCTGTCTCTTCTAATAAGCCTGAAACACTAAGCACAATATTTCAGCTACAGTCGGCATTATGTGTGGTGCATTCAGTGGACAGTCGATTTCCCGAAATTCGCCTGACGTTTAATGAACGTTGGCAGACGTTTTGATTTAGAGGACAGTTTGATTTCCGAGTTGTACAATAACCGCCAATTTGTAAATCGCATCATAAATCTACTGTAGGTGCATCCCCTTCCTTTCTGCCTGCAACCCCATCAAGGGGTATTTCGCTGGAAAGTGCATTTCCAGATTGTGCACGATTTGTCCTAATGCATTTGGTAATTGAAAGCAATTAGGACACCAGCAATAATACTGCCGTACTTTTAAAGAAAGGCTCTATATACTTTCTTTGTGAAAAATGAGTTTTTTAAATGTTCGGATTTGCAATCGAAAAATAAATTAATCTGCACAAAAAAGTGATTAGAATTCTTATCAAATTCGTATATAGATGGACCCTAATCACCGTATCTACAGAAATTTCGGTATTGTGCTGAGTAAAAAAAAACGTATGTACATAGGGACGTTCTTCGTTTTGATTCTCGTTATGCAGGGCTTAACTTTCCCCAAGAAAAAACATATCTACAGTTTTTTTCAACTTTTAATACTTTTTAATAATTAATTAATAACCTTAATACACAATAGCAGACAGTAAACAAATTTTTAAAATTATCTAAATTATTTATCAAATGCCTTGATTAATGATTGCACTCTGAAATATATATAGTGTTTCTTCAATTAGTAAATATGCAAACACGTTGTCTCTGATATCTCCGTTTGATAAGAAAATTTCCAAGCAGCTCAAGATATTTTTCTTCAATTAATGATTTAACAATTAACAATTTTGTCAGAAATGAATTTATTTTGTCTTTTTTAGTTAAAAATTCAACTATTTGGGTAAAAATTAACTTTTTTGTTTTACAATTCATATTTTTGGGTTTAAAAGTCAAAGGCTTTAAAGCAAATTCATTATTAAAGGTTTGTATTTTTAGGTTAAAAAATTACGTTTTGTACATGTTCATACTTTGGGAATAAAAATTCTGTAGTTTTGTATAAAATTGGCCTTTTTGACTGGAAAATATAACAATTTAGTTGATTTTCTGTTCTCTGTTGACTAAAAAAACATTTCTTGGCTTAAAATTTAGAACGTTTGTTAAGAATTCCATTACCGAGTTTAAAAATTCGTCTCTTTTGGTAGAAATATTGAGTCTGCTCAAAAATTCAACTACTTTTAGATAAAGGTAATTTTTGAAATTGGAAAGTCTACTATTACAAATTTTGTTTGAAAATTCATCTTTTCCGGGTGAAACCTTACTTTTTACCGAAAATTCATATTTAAGTCTGAATAATTTAATATTTTTTTAGACAATCTGCCTCTTTGGCTTGAAAATTTAATACTTTGGTTGATTTTTTTTTCTTTTCTGACTAAAAAATATTGCTTAGTGGAAAATTTAAGATTTTTATCAAAAATTCGTAACCTGGTTTAAAAATGTTCCTTTCTGGTAAAAATTTCATGTCTTTGATTAAGAATCCTACAATTTTTAGTTCAAATATATTTATTTTTTTATTGAACAGTCTTCTATTATATTTTTTAATAAAAACTTATCTTGTTTGGATGAAAATAAACTTTTTTGAATATTTATGTTTTTGGGTTAAAATTCAAAAACTTTGTAGGAAACGTGCATTTTCGATTCCAAAATGAAAAATTTTGGTTGATTTTTTCCTTTATCTTGATTTAAAAATATTTTTTTATCGAAAATTCAACACTTTTGTTAAATATCCGTCTTTTTGATTTAAAAATTTATCTCTGTTGGTAAAAATGTCATCTCTTATGTGAAAAATCCAAAAAATTTTGGCTGATATGTAATTTTTTTAAATCAAAAATTAACTATTATATTTTTGATTGAAAATTCAACTATTTACTCAATTTATTTCTTTAACGGTTAAAATAGTGGTTTTTAAACTTAAAATGCAACTTCACCATTTACTTGGTAAGAAAATTATTTTTTAGATAAAAATTTAATTATTTCGTTGAAAATTTATCGTTATATTAATATTTGTTAAGATTTTTTTTTTGTGATGAAGATTTATAATTTTAGATCAAGATTTTTTTTTTAGTTAATTTTAATATTTACTTGAAAATTAGTTCTATTTTGTTGAACATAATTTTTTTTACCTAAAATGCAACTATTCAATTTTTAGTATATAATTTCTCTTGTTTAGTTAAAAATTCAATAATTTTGTTGAAAATGCGTTTTTTTTTGCTAGAAAGTTTTTTTTACTGGACGTTGAACTATTCCAGTTACAAAATCCTTTCATTAGAAGATGTAACAATTAAAAATTTTTTTTCAAAGTTAAATTATCTTTTTGCTCAAAAAATCAACTTTTTTGCTAAAAATTTATCCATTTGACTGAAAGTTGGATTCTTTTACTAAAAATGTATTTCTTGGTTATTAATTCATCATGGTAGTGAAAAATTCATCTGTATGGTTAAAAATTAAACAATTTTGTTAAAAACCTTTTTTTATTTAGAAGTCTACTACCATATTTTTTGTTAGGAAATGATCTCTTATGGTTAAAAATTTCACTATTTACTTTGAAATTGTTTTTCTTTTAGTTGAACATAATTTTTTAAACTCAAAATGCAACTATTCTATTTTTGGTTTAAAATTTATCTTTCGTAAATTAAAATTTAACTATTTGATTGAAAATTAACGTATTTTGTTAAAAATTAATCTATTTTGTTAAACTCTTTTGTTAACGTTTAATTTTTTGGTTAATGATTCATCATGATAGTTGAAAATTTATTTTTACGTCTAAAAAGTAAACTATTTTGTTCAAAATATTTTTTTCATTTGAAAATTTTACTATTTTATTTTTGGTTCAAAATGAATCATTTTTGGTTAAATAATCTACTATTTTGTTGAAGAATCGATCATTTAGTTAAAAATTGAACTATATTGTTAAAAAGTCATCTTTTTGGACAAAAATTGAACTACCTGGTAGAAAATTAAACTGATTTGTTAAAAATTCCTTTTATTGACTTACGCTTTAACAATTTTGTAAAAACTTCTTTTTTTGCTTCAAATTTACGTATTTGGTAAAAAAATCATTTATTTTGTAGAAAATGTATTTTTTCGTGAAAATTTAATCTTCTTGGTTGAAAACTAAACTATTATGTTGACAGTTCAAATACTTGGGTTAAAAATAATCATATTAGTTTGACTTATCTCTTTAGTTATAAATCGAAATATTTTGTTAAAAATGTTTTTCTTTTTAGTGAAAAATTGCTTATTTTTTCTAGTAGAAAATAAATTTTTTCAACCCGAAATATACGCATTTTACTCTTGTTTGAAAATTTATCATTTGTAGTTAATAATTCAAATACCTTGTGGTATACGTGGCTCACACAGGGCGATATTCTTTTATTAATAGATTTAAAACACTTTTGCAGACGATGTTTATTCATTCAGTAGGCAACAATCTTTAGATTTTAGTAACTAATGACATTAGACCTGAGAGTAAGAGAGAGAAGATAGCCTTACAACTTCGAAAGTAGGTACTGAGCAAAAATGACGTCAGCTAGGCAGAAAGGTGAGTAGAGGCAAGAGCCGCGAGTATATCGCAAGCGAAGCTCGACGCACGCATCCCCGCGCCAGCGAATCTCGACGCGCGCATCTCCTTCTACCGATTTTTCTCCCTCTCCGTGCAACTCCCACGCAACGCTATTGCAGCCGCCCCGTTAAAAGGGCGTGCACGAGCACAGAACGTGAGTCATTGAAGAGCTGGTAACCAGAACTCTAACTAAAAACGCTAAAGGTGGTAATTCGGAACTAGGCGCCTATAGGTTGCCACAGCTGTAGTACTCCGCCGCAAGCCATTGGCTGGAGCTGAAAATACAGAACTAGGTACTTATAGCTAGCCACAGCTATATGACTCCGCCGCAAGCAATTGTCGCCTCTCTGTTTCTCGCCGACGCCACAGCCGCACAACCTTAACAAACTCTCTCTCAATTTCTCTCTCTCCCTCTTACACGATTCACTGTAAAAAGCTAAGATAGTAAGGAAATATAATAAATAAAATAACTTAAATTTAAAAAGAAAACTCTGCTTAAATTATTGTATCTGAAATATTCCTTCCTCTCTCTCACAACCACGGGCATGCTGGCATACCAAACCGTTCCATTCCGCTGATGCAGCTGACGTACTAGCCATTTCATCCTACTCACTTACTAAATTCATCCTGCCCCTCAGCGACTAACAAACGAAAATCGCTGCTTGACAAAAATTTTTTTCAGCGGCAAAAAATAGCAAACGACCACTCGACTAACAACGTCACATCACCTCCCTCGCAATCATTCCTCCAAATCCCTTTTCCACCACCAACCACTTTCTATCCTATGAACTAGACACAACAATACCCTCCTCCCGCCTTCCTTGAAATCTATCCTTTCACTCCTCTGGTATATTTTTCGACCTGTCTCCCACTTCTATCTCTTTCCATCCTATAAGCAGTTATAAGCATGCCCTTTCACCACCTCCCTTGACATCTACCCTCCCTCTCCCACACAAGTTTGCCTTTGCATATAACACTTCCTTTTTCTCTCTCGCTCTTTCGGGTTAGTTTCCGCTCTCTCCACCATATGAAAGTTCTCCTTTTCGTATTCCTATCCCTCTTTCTCGCTCAAGAGTTATTTCTTTTTTCCTCTACCATACGAAAGTTCTCCTTTCCGTATCCCTCTCTCGTTCTCTCGCTCAAAAGTTAGTCCTCTCTCTTTCTCCACCATACGAAACTTCTCCTTTCCGTATCCCCATCTCTTTCTTTCTCTCTCGCGCTCAAGAGTTAGTTTTCTTCTCTCCACCATACACAAGTCTCACTTCCGTGTCCCTATCTCTTTCTCCCTTTCTCTTTTGCTTGCCTAAGAGTTAGTTTTATCTCTCTTCACCTCAATGTATCAACGTCCTCCATTCCCAAAATATATATTCTCCTTACAGTGGCCCACTAAAAGATGCACCAATAAGCGAGGAGCACATCACTGGTTTAAAATTCAACTTCTCCTCTATGATTTTCCGTTGATTCTAGAAAAGTAGTTAATCTTCCAAAGGTGAAAGTCGGAACTAGTATGTAAATCGAAAGAAACAGTCTTATAAAAAATTTGATATCCAGAGCCACTCAAATTTATATATCAGTATAGAAAAATTCGAATTTTTCTTCTACCCAAAATTAAAATTTTTTAAAAACATTTCTTGAAATTAGTAGGCTACCTATGCATGTCCTAACTGGCTCGCTATGCACGTTATCAAAAGAAGTAAAACTAAAGTCTCGATTTAAGCTAAAAAATACAGAAGGTATAGAATAGTATTTTCTTTATAAAAAATTTTCGTGGTGTGAATTTACGGCTTTCTTGATAATGCTCGTGTTTTTAATGGACATTCTTGCAGGAAGTAATTCACTGAGATTGAAATTGATGACGCGGCAATCAAAACTTTGTCTCTTTTCTACTCGTTTGAGCAACAGCGTCGCATAGCAGAAGTTTCCCAGTTAATATTAACGAGTTCCGTGGTGCAATGTACGCTTTTCGGTGTCCTGCTGAAAATTATGTGCGTTTTCTGAAACCAGGATGTTTTTCAAGAGGACATGTAGGGAAGAAAAGAAAATATAGGATTCGATATGACATTTGTTTTCGTACATCATGAAATAGTAGATTTCAAAATTTTCAAAAATTTCTGAAAATTGTTATGTTTCTTAAACTTTACAAGAAATTTTAAAACTTTTAAAAAATTAAATAATTTCCACGAATTTCCAAAATTTTTCAAAGTTTTCAAAAGTTTTAATAATTTTTAAACTTTTCAAAAAATTTTAAAAATTTTTTACAACCTGCAAAAATTTTTAAAATTTCCAAAAATTGTAATGATTTCCAAATTTTTTTTAAAAATGTAAAATTTTCAACAAGTTTTTGAATTTTTAAAAAGTCCACAAATTTTCAAATTCTTAAACATATTCAAAAATTTTATTATTTTAAAAAATTTTTGAATTTTCCAAAAATTTTCAAAAGTTTCCAAAATTTTCAAAATTTTTCAAAATTTCCAAAAATTTGAATACTTGAAAAGCTTTTTAAAAAATTTCCAAAATTTCGAAAAAATTTTTAAATTTCGAAAAATTTAAATAATTTTTAATCTTTTAAAAAAATTTCCAAAATTTTTTATTATTTGCAAAATTTTAAAAATTGCCAAAAATTTCAATAATTTCTAAGATTTTTAAAAAAATTGATAAATTTCAAAATTTTCAAAATTTTTTCGAGACTCCAAAAATTTTGAAAATGTTTAAACTTAAAAAAAATTTCCAAAAGTTTCCAAAGTTTACAAAAATTTAGAAAATTTCTAACATTTTTCAAACTTTTAAAAAAAAATTTTAAACTAAAAAAATCACAATTCTCAATATTTTCAAAATTTTTCAAATTCCCAGAACTTTCAAGAATTTATCAAATTTTTACAATTTTCAAGAATGTTTCCAAATAAAAATTTGCAGACTTCCAAAAGTTTGTAAGATTTCCAAAAATTTTCCAAAAATTTTAATAATTCACATACTTTTCCAAAAATTTTGAACCTTTCAAAAAGATTTGAAGTTTAGCAAAATTTTCATAATTTACAAACTTTTTAAAAATTTTTGATGAATTTCCAAAATTTTTCACAATTTGCAATAATTTTCAAGAATTTTCCATTTTTCAAAAATTTTCAAGAATTTTATTCATTCACAAAATTCTAAAATTTTCAAAAAATTGACAGAAGTTTGAAAAATTCCTAAAAATTTTAATTTCAAAATTTTTAAAATAATTTCTGAAAGTTTTTAAAATTATCAAAGATTTTAATAATTTCCAAACTTTTCAAAAAATTTCCACAATTTCTCACAATTTACGAAATTTTCAAAAATTTTAATAATTTTCAAACCTTATAAAAATCATGAAACTTTAATAAAATTAAAAATTTTTTTTTTAATTTTCAAAAAATTTCAAAAATTTTTAAACTTTCCTAAAATTTCTAAAAATTCTAATGATTTTAAAAATGTTCAAACTTTCAAAAAGTTTAAGAATTAGCAATATTTTCAAAATTTCGAAAAATGGTCAAAATTTCTGAATTTTTTGAAAAATTTTAATCATTTCCAAGCTTTTTAAAAAGTTTTGAAACTTTAAAAAAATTTTAAGTTTCAAATTTTTTAAAATTTCCAAAAATTTTAAGGTTTTTAAAAATTGTTGAATAATTTTTTAAAGTTTACAAAATTTTCAAAAATTAAATAATTTCTAAACTTTTTAAAAAATTTCCAAAAATTGTAATTTTACTTCTCCTCCATAAAAGTTTTATTTTTAATGGAAAAGGACGAATTTCTTATAAAACACTTAAATTTTTCATTCAGGAAGTTGAATTTTCGATTAAAAAAGTTAATTTTTAACCAAGTGAGATAAATTTTCAACCAAAAAAGATGACTTTTCAACTTCAAAAAATAAATTTATAATATAAAAGGACAAATGTTTTAGAGGATTTTAATTTTAATTTTAAAAAAATAAATTTTTGACAAAAAAGTTCATTTCCAGGCAAGTAAAATGAACTTTCAACAAAGAAAAATGACTTTTTTACTATAAAAGATGAATTTTTGATTTAAAATCATAAATTTTTCTAAAAAGACTTGAATTTCCAACCCAAAAATATGAAATTTTGACAAAAAGTCAATTTTCAACCATGAAAAATGACTTTTCTGCTATTGAAGATAAATTATCAACCAAAAATAAAAAATTTTTGGAAGAGTTAAATTTCTAACCCCAGAAGTTAAATTTTAGACAAAAAAGGTAAAATTCAGCCATGTAAGATAAATTTTTAACCAAGACAAAAACTTCTTTACCAAATAATGTGAGTTTTTAATCCGAAAAGACAAAGTTTTTAGAAAAGTTGAATTTTTGATCGGGAAAATGGAATCTTTGCTAATAAAGTTGTTTTCAGCAAAAAAAAAATGAGTTTCCAGCAAAGAAAGATGACTTTTCTACTATAAAAGATAAACTTTTAATCTAAAACGATGACTTTTTTGAAAAAGAGGTCAATTTTCAACCTGAAAAGTTGAAATTTGGATAAAAAAGGTAATCGTCAACAAAAAAGATGACTTTTTTACCAAAAAGAATTAATTTTTAATCCAAAAGGGCGAAGGTTTTAGACGAGTATAATTTTCAATCCGAAAAGTTAAATTTTTGACAAAAAGATTTACTTCTAGCCAAAAGAGATGGATTTTCAATTGAGAAATTTGACTTTTGTGCTACAAAAGATAATTTTTTAATGTAAAAAGAAGGAAGTTTTCAGAAAATTAAAATTTTCAACACAAAAAGTTGAATTTTTGGCAAAAGAGTTATTTCAGCCAAGAGAGATGAATTTTTAACTATGAAAGATGACTTTTCTACCATACGAGATGAATTTTTGATTTAAAAAGATAGGTCTCTAAGAAGCTTTAAATTTTTAACACAAAATGTTAATTTTTCGACAAGAAAAATATTTTCGTGTCAAGTAGGATGAATTTTTAACAAAGAAAGATGACTTTTCTGCTATAAAAGATGAATTTTCAATTCGCAAGGTCGAATTTTTTTAGGAGAGTTAGATTTTCAACTAGATAAGTTAAATATTGGATAAAAAATTTCATTCTTCATTCTTAGCCAAGGCAGTTGAATTATCAACCAAGCAAAATAACTTTACACCACAAAAGGTGAATTTTTAAATCATAAGAGCAATTTTTTTTTGAGAGTTGAATTTTGAATCCAAAAAGTTTAATTTTAACAAAAAAGTTTATTTTCAACTGAGAAAAATGACATTTCTGCCATCAAAGATGAATTTTTGAATCCAAAGGACAAATTTTTTTTAAAGTTAAATTTTTTGCCTAAAAATTTGAATTTTCAACAAAAAAGTTTATTTTTAGCTAAGAAAAATGAATTTTCAGCTAATAAAGATGAATTTTTTTACCCGAAAAGTGAATATTTAATCCAAAAGTTCAAATTTTCCTAGAAGTTTTTTTTTGATTTCAGTAAGTTGAATTTTCGACATAAAAATAAATTTTTATCCTGAAGTGGCAAATTTTTAATTAAAAAAGATGACTTTATTATCATAAAAGATAAATTCTTAATCCAAACAGTCGATCTTCTTTAGGAAAAAGTTATATTTTCAACTTTTTTATCTATCAAAGTTGAATTTTTAATTCAAAAGGTAAAATTCGTCAAAAAGCTTATTTTCAGCTAAAAGGGATAAATTTTAAACCAAAAAATATAACTTTCCTACGGTGAAAAATAAATTTTCAATTTAAAAAGAATTAATTTCTTAAAGATTTAAATTTTCGACAAAAAAGTCATTTTAATCCAAGAGAGATAAATTTTCAAACAAAAAAGATGACTTTTGTGCAAAAAAAAATTTTGCACTAAAGGGACGAATTTTATAAAACGCAGTACAATTTTCAACCCGAAAAGTTAAAATTTTGACAGAAAATTTAATTCTTCAACCAAGAAAGATGACTTTTAACTAAAAGATGAGTTTCTAATCCAAAAGAACGAATTTTTTCAGAAAAGTTGAATTTTCAACATAATTTTTAACATTTTTAACCACAAAGTTCATGTTTAGCTAAGAGAGATGAGTTTTTAACTAAAGAAGATGACAGTTTTACCATAAAAGGTTAATTTTTATTCTGAAAGGACAAATTTTTTTTTAAAGTTAAACTTTGAACAAAAAAAGTTTATTTTTAGCCAGAAGAAATGAATTTTTAACCAAGAAAAAAGACTTTTTCACTATAAAAGTTTTATTTCCAATCCAAAACGACGATTTTTTCCAAGACACTTGAATTTTCAATCCAAAAAGTTGAATTTTTGATAAAAGAAATTAATTGTTAGCCAAAAGAGATAAATTTTCAATTAAACGAGATAAATTTCTTACAATAAAAGATGAATTTATAATCCTGAAGGATAAATTTTTTTAAAGAGATTCGAATCTTCAGCCCGAAAAGTCGAATTTTTGAAAAATTTATGAGAAAAAAGTTCATTTTCAGTCAAGACAGATAAATTTTTTAACTTTCTAATATAAATGATAAATTTTCAATGATAGACGAATTTTGTAGATAAGTTTTATTTTTAACCGAAAAAATTAAATTTTTGCCAGAAAAATTAATTTTCAACCAAGTATGATGAATTTTTAGCCAAAAAGGATGACTTTTCTACTTTAGAAGATGAATTTTTAATCCAAAAGGACACATTTTTTTTATATGAGATTAATTTTTGAACCACAAAGTTAAATTTTCGACAAAAAAGTTATTTTAATCCAAGTGAAATAAATTTTCAAACAAAAAAAATTGTTTTATATGAGGTTGATTTTCAAAGCAGAAAGTTAAGTTTTTGACAAAAAAGTTTATTTCCAGACAAGTAAAATGAATTTTTAACCCAAAATTTAAAATTTTGCCAAAAAAGTTCATTTTCAACCAAGTGAGATTAATTTTTAAAAAAGGAAAAAAATTAATTTTTTTTTTTTACCAAAAAAGGTGAAATTTCAATCCAAAATAAAGAATTCTTCAGAAGGGTTAAACTTTTTACCAGAAAAAATGAATTTATGATAAAAAAGTTAATTTTTATCCTAGAAAGATGCTTTTCTGCTATAAAAGGTAAATTTCCAAGCAAAAGCACAAATTTGTTTAAGTTCAATTTCTAATACAGAAAGTTGAATTTTTATCAATAAGTTAATTTTTAGCTAAGTTAAATAAAGTTATGCTTAGATAGATCACTTTTTTTACAAACAAAGGTTAATTTTCAATTCAAAAGGACGAATTTTGTAGAAAAGGTCAATTTTCATTCCTAAAAGTTAAATTTTTGAAAAAAAGGTTTATTTTTAGACAAGTGAGATAAATTTCCAACTAGGAAATATAACTTGTTTACTACAAAAGATGAATTTATAATTTGAAAAGATAAATTTTCAATTTGAAAGAAAGAATTTTTTAGAAATGTTTAATTTTTAACCCAAAAAGTAGAAATTTTGACAAAAAAGTCAATTCTCAGCCAAGTAAGATGAATTTTTTAACAAGAAAGATGACCTTCTTTTCCAAAAAAGGTGAATTTTTAATCTAAAGGGCGAACTTTTGTATAAGAGTTGAATTTTAAACCAGAAAAGTTATATCTTTGCCAAAAAAGTTGATTTTAACCAAGTGTCATGAATTTTCAACCAAGGGAGATGACTTTTTTGCCCAAAAAGGTGAATTTTTAATCCAAAAGGATTTTTCAAAAGAATGGAATTTTTAATGCAAAAAGTTGAATTTTCGCAAAGGAGTCCATTTTCAGACAAGAGAGATGAATGTTTAATCAATAAATTCGACTTTTTACTACAAAAGATGAATTTTCAACTAAGAAAGATGAATTTTCCAGAATATTAAAATTTTCAACACAAAAAGTTGAATTTTTGCCAAAAGAGTTATTTTTGGCAAAGATCAATGAATTTTTACCAAAAAAGATAACTTTTCTACCATGAATGATGAACTTCCAATCCTCAAGGACAAATTTTTTTAAAGAGTTGGATTTGTAACACAAAAAGTTAAATTTTTCACAAAAAGGTTAATTTTTAGCCAAAAGGGATAGATCCTTAACCAGAAAATGTGACCTTGCTACTACAAAAGATAAATTTTCAATTTGAGATGATGAATTTTGACAAAAAGGTTTATTTTTAACAAAGTTAGATGAATTTTTAACCTAGAAAGTTGAATGTTTGACCTAAAAAAGATATTTTTCATCCAAAAGGACGAATATTTTAGAAAAATTAAATTTTTAATCCGAAAAATGGAATTTTTGACAAAAATTTTATTTTTAACCAAGAAAGATGACTATTCTGACATTAAAAATTAAACTGTCAACAAATTTTCATTTTTAAATTTAAATCGTTAAAAGTTAATTTAAAAATCTAGTAAGCTTACAAGATTTATTGGGCTGTTATATACATGCTTACATTATCAGAAGGAAATTTAATGTGATTTGAGGATGGACTGTTATGTCATTCGATTTTCAGTTGCACGCAAGTAACCGTGATTTGCGGAAGGCTGTTAGTGAATAGGGAACGTGCGTGTATAGTAGCAGGTTTATACATAATCAACTAAATAACTCGTCGTTTTCATTATCATAAAAGAGTTCTCAGTAAACAAATTTTTTATGATTAAGACTTGTTTTATGAATAGGCATTTTAATATTTAAATTATCCGTTTCTTCCGACTTAGCAGCGTATAGAAAAAATTTTGTTGCTTTTATCTTATCACTTCCAACGTTTTTATATTTTCATCCTATAATGAGAAGGTATTAGATTTTTGTAAAATTTGACACCCCCAGTTTTTGTCAAATGTC
>JAUELO010000272.1:3321631-3334338 GCA_032357855.1 Amphibolips quercusostensackenii | reverse complement strand
AAGGAATTTCATAAATACGGAATATTCCAGGAATTCAAAAAATTTCATAAATTTAGAATATTCAAGAAATTCAAGAAATTTCTAGAATTCATAATATTCAAAAAATTCAGAGAATTTAGGATTTTCAAGAGAAAAAAATTTTTAAAAAAATTAAGAAAGAATTGAAGGAATTTAAAGAGAATTTAAGGAATTCAAATATTTTTAAGAATCCATGGAATTCCATAATATTCGAAGAATTCAAGATATTCAAGAATTACACAAAATTCAGAGAAATCAAGGATTTCGGATGATTCAATGTATTAAGAGATTTTCGAAAATTCTGCGAATTAGGAATATTTGCTTGAATTCAAGAAATTTATGAAATTTGAAGATTTCAGAGAATTCAGAGGATTCAGTGAATATAAGGGATTTAAGAGAATTTAGGAAATTTTACGAAGTCAGGAAACTTAAAAAATTTAAAGAGTTTATAGAATTCAGGGAATGCAAGGAATTAAAGAATTTCAGAAAACTCAATGAATTTCAGAAATTTAGGGCATTGAGAAAAAAAATAAAATAAGGAATTCTCAATCCACAAGGGTTTCATGGATTTCCAAATATTCTAGGATGTCAGGTAAAACAACGATTATCAAGAATTCAGGACTTTTCAAATATTTAAGGAAACAAGGATATTTAAGGAATTCAAGAGTTTTAGAGTATTCAGAAAACTCATTAGAAGTTTAGAACTATAGAAATTCAAAATATTCAAAGAATTCAGAAACATTAGAATATTTCAGAAATTCGTGAACTTCAGAATATTTAGGCATTTCAGGAACTCCGGGATATTTTAAGGGATTCATGAACTTCAGAATATTTAAGGAATTCAGGGAATTCAAGGAATTTAGAAATTTGAAGAAATTTGTACTTTTTGATAGACTCAGAAGATCTAACCAATTCAGAAAATTAAGAAAATTCTGGGTATCCAGAATAATTAAGGAATCCTGAATATTAGACGGATTTAGGAAATTTAATAAATTTCAAGAATTTTGGTGAAATATGCATCTGTGAAGAATTCAAGAAATTCAGAGAACTTAAAGAATACAATGAATTTAGAACGTTTACAAATTTCAAGAAATGTTAGGAATAAAAAATATTAAAGGAATTCAGTGCATTAAGAAAATTTCAGGAATTTCAGGATAATCAAGAAATTGAAGAATTTTAATCATTATATAGAATTTACGGAATTTTAAATATTTTAAGAATTCTGGGAATTTAGAGATGTTAAGTATTTAACAGACCTTCCGGATTTTAAAGATAGCAAGGAATTCTGAATATTTGATAAATTACAAATATTCAAGGATTTGAAAGGATTCAAGGAATAGTGAAATTTTTGAAAATTTTTTAAATTAATTGAATTTTGAATATTTGAGAGATATAGAGAATTATTAATGTTCAAAAAATTTAAGAACTTCGAACATTCAAGGATTTGAGGAAATTTTGAATATTCAAGCACTTTAGGAAATCGAGAGATTAGCATGACCTTAGGAATTCTGAAAATGTAAGAAATTTAAAATATTTAAGGAGTTCAAGAATATTAGAGCATATATTGAATTCAACAAATTTAAGAAACTTTAGGAATTTAAATTATTTAAAAAATTCAGGTGCCTTAGACTATCTAAGGAATTCATGAAATTCTAGAAACTCAAGACATTTTAAGGATTTAGGAATTCTAAATATTCAAGGAAATCAGAGATTTTTAGGGATTTCAGAGCATTCAAAATCTAAGAAATTTAAAGAATCTCACGAATGCAGAATATTTAAGGAATTAAGACTATTCTAGGAATTCAGAAAAGTCCAAATAGTTAAAATTTTCAGAAAATTTAGAGAAATACTTGATTTTAGAAAACTTAAGGTATTTAGAAACTTTCAAAGGAATCTAGCATATTCAAGGAATTTATGAAATTCAAAGAATACAAATTTTTTCGGGGAATTCAGAACATTTAGAGAATTCAATAAATTAAGGAAATTAAGAAATAAAAAAAAATAAAAAAATCAACCGGGTTCAGGAAATTCGGAAAATTATAAAAATTTTTAAAAATGAAGGACTTTAAGGCATTAAAAATAATAAAAAATGATATACTACACCAGAAAGTACTTAGTACTAAACCTGTCTGCTTTTAACGTGGAGATATCAAATTTATAAAATCATAATTAATTAAAAGCTTTCCACATATTGTTTTTCTGTTATGAAAAATGAAATAAATTACCCATTTTGTACCGCCATGTATTAAAAAATTCATTAAAATTAATTTGAGTTACAAGAATTTGATGATAAAAAATAATTGTAAATATTAGAGGTACATTTTATTAATAAAAAATTATTTTGTCTCCTCATAATGCAGAGCTTTTGTAATGGAAATTTACACTTAATTAACGGATCAATGGCCTCCTGACGCATTTCAAAAGCGTTTCGGGTTCACACATCATCGCAGATATCAGCTCGATTATCGAAGAATCCTGCATTTCGCGGATTCGCAAATTGGATTCCGTAGTGTTTCGCAATGTGATTACCGCAATCAAAAATGCGTAAAACACGAGGGATGTGATGAACGTTTCTACCGCAGCGAGGTAATTCCAAATACTAGTCCTGCAATATACACGCGAAATTAATTTTTTAAACAATCGAGTTTAAGCAGGAAACATTTTTTAATTAGGAGACAAATAGAGAAGAGTAGCAGCCTAACAAAGTTTTCATCATGCTGATAATATACACAGATTTCAGAATCTTAACTATATTTTGCAATTTTTCTTTTTTATCACTGATTTATGTTTTTTATATTTTTTTAAAAAGCTTTCCTTTTTTCTATTTTTTAATTAAATGAGAACTGAATTGATAGCACTAGGTGCTATTTTCTAGGAAACTACTAGAGAGCGCTGGAAACGGCAAAATTGGTACTCGTGATGAACTAAGGAGTTTATAACGAGCGCTGTAAACGTCGAAATTTTTTCTCGTGGTGTACTAGGAAACTAAAAAAATTCTCTTGGATATAAGCATCCAATTTACTAATTTCGAGAACTGCTGGCCCCAACAGTTTCTCAGCGGTCAGGGAGACAAACGGTTACAATGCTCGCCTCGAAAGGTCTGCAAGTGCACGGGTACTCAGAAGAGTATATTGCGCAATATTATGAAAAAAATTTAGCCAGCCCTGACCACTTACGTTTTGAGAGATCCAATTTACGAGCAAGACCAGTGCGACGAACCCCTGACACTGATGTTATACAGGATATCTCAAAGTCAAGTGTTCGGACTTACACAGCGGTATGAAAATTAATAAATTAATTAATCTGAAATTTCTTTACCAAAAATCAATTAAAGTTTTAGTTTATGTGTTATAGAATACTTGAGCTGGACCAATTAGGAGCGCCGTATAAACAGCCGTATATACCTGAGCGAAAGTCCAAAACGCGCTCCTAATTTGTCCAGCTACAATATTTCATAACTTAAAAACTAAAACCTCAAATGATTTTCTTAAAAGGAATTTTCAATATATCTATTTTTTTTTAAATTTTCATACAGCCCTATAAGTTCGAACACTTGAGTCTAGGACACACTGTATTGGACCTCCTGTGCACTAAAGACTCTTGAAAATGGCAAAATTGGTACTCGCAGTACACTAGGGAACTACTAGGGAGCAGTGGAAACGTCAAAATTAGTACTTGTGGTGCGCTAGGGAACTGCTAGGAGGCGCTGAAAACGGCAAAGTTGGTACACGTGGTGCAACAGGAAACTACTTCAGAACACTGAACGCGGTGGAATTGGTACTCGTGGTGCACTAACAAACTTCTAAGGGCGCTGGGAACAGCAAGGTTGGTACTTGTGGTTCAGTAGGAAAATAGTACAAAGCGCTGGAAGCGGTAAAATTACTACTTGTAGTGCACTATAGAACTACTATAGAGCGCTGGAAAAGTACTCGTGGTGCAGTAGGAAACTAGTAAAAAGCGCTGGAAACTCTGAAATTGGTAATCGTGGTGCAGTAGGCACTTGTGAACTTCTAAGGGCGCTAGGAACAGCAAATTTGGTACTTGTGGTGCAGCGGAAAAATAGTGCAAAACGCTAGAAGCTGTAAAATTGGTATTCGCGGTGCACTATAAAACTACTATAATGCGCTGGAAACGTCGTAATTGGTGCTCTAAGCGCAGTACCCAGCTGAAAATCCCTTTACAGGAACAGCGGAGGATCCTGTACATGTTCCTGTACGTGAAAATGCACACGAACCTGTACAGGTAATCCTGACGATTCATGTGCAGGATCTTGCTCAGCATCCTATACATGAACCTGCATAGCAACTGATTTGCGAGGGTTCGCTGGTGACTTAGCTCTCTCGATAGTGACACGAATCTTCAAAAGAATAAAAAAAGGCAACTTTATAGCTGTGAGCGACATAAGTTTTGGCAATGGCTTCCCGTAGAGGACACTGTACTAGTTTCTGTACAGGAACCTGTTTTTCAATTTACTTCGCAAAGGAACCTGCATATAAACATATACATGATCATTCCAAGGATCCCTTGCCGGTGCAGGATCATTTGCAGGATCATGTACAGTTTCCTTCGCCAAATTCCTGCACAGGAACCGTCAAGATTACCTGTACAGGTCCGTGTGCAGTTTCATGTACAGAAACATGTACAGAATCCTTCGAGGTTCCTGTACAGGAATTCTCAGCTAGGTAGGAAATTAGTGAAAGACGCTAAAAGCGGTGAAATTGGTATTTGTGGTGCACTATAGAACTACTATAGAGCGCTGGAAACGTCGAAATTGGTACTTGTGGTGCACAAGGGATATTCTAAGGGCGCTGGAAACGACAAAGTTGGTACTCGTGGTGCAGTAAAAAATTACAACAAAGCCCTGAAAGCGGTAATATTAGTACTCGTTGTGCACTATAGAACTTCTAAGGGCGCTGGGAACGGCAAAGTTGATACTCGTCGTGCAGTAGGAAACCAGTACAAAGCGCTGGAAGTGGTGAAATTGGTATTCGTGGTGCACTATTGAACTACTATACAGCAATGAAAACGTCGAAATTGGTACTCGCAGTGAGAACTTCTAAGATCACTGGAAGCGGCAAAGTTGGTACACGAGGTGCAGTAGGAAACGACTACAAAGCGCTGAAAATGTCAAAATTATTACTCGTGGTGCACTAGGGAATTACTAGGAAGGGCTAGAAACAACAAAATTGGTACTTGTGGTGCACTAGGGAACTTCTAGGGAGCGCTGAAAACAGCGAAAATCGTACTCGTGGTGCACTGGAAAATTACAAAGAATCGCTAAAAACGAGAAAACTGGTACTTGCGATGCACTAAGGAATTTTCAGGAAGCGTTGGAAACAGCGAAATTGGTAATTGTGGTGCACTGCGACACTTTTAGGAAGCGCTGGAAACGGTAAAATTCGTACTCGTGGTCCACAAGAGAACTACAAGAAATCGTTGGTAACGAAGAAATTAGTACTTGTGGTGCACCAGACAACTACTATAGAGCGCTGAAAACGGCAAAATTGGTACTCGCGATGCACTTGACAACTTCTTGGAAACGCTAAAAGCGAAGAAATTAGGACTTCTTGTGCTTCAAGGAACTGCAATGAATCGCTAGAAACTATAAAATTGGTACTCATGGTACTCTAGGGACTAGGGAGTGCTTATAACGGCGAAATTGGTACTCGTGGTGCACTTGGCAGCTTTTAAGGAGTGCCGAAAACACCAAAATTCATACTCGTGGTGCACTAGGGAACTACATAGGAGCGCTCGAACTATTTGGTTAAAAATTTATTTTTCGGGTTCTAAATTAATTTCTTTTTTTCTAAAAATTTATGTAATGTGTTATAATTTTTTTTCTGTAGATAATCCTTGGTAGAAAAATTAAATTCTTGGATAAAAAATCAATTGAAAGAAAATTCAACTGTTGGGCTAAGAGTTAAATTTATTTGTTACAAATTAATTTTTATGAGCTAGAGATTCATTTTTTTTCAAGGAATCAAACTATATTGTTAAATATTTGTTTTTTTTGCATTTTTTTAGCAGGAAATAAAACTTTTTTATTTTCGGTTGCAAATAGATATTTTTTAGTCAATAATTCAACTATTTAGTTCAAAATTAACTTCTTGTATAAAAATTCGTATTTTAGGACTAATGAAGCGAACACTTTGCAGAGAATTTGCCTTTTTACCTAAATATTTGCCAGCTTCGTTAAAATTTGTCTTCTCTTTTGGCCAAGAAATCTTTTTTAGTTAATAATTCAATTCGTTGATCAAAAATTTATTTTTCTTTTGTTCTAAACATTTATTTTTTTGTTGGAAACTTTATTTACTTCATATAAAGTTAAACTAATGTGTGAAAAATTCATTTCATGAGTTAAAAATGTGATCTTTTTGCCGGAAAATTAAACTCTTTTGTTTGATATTAATTTTTTTGGTTTAAAATCAATTTTTTAAAAGAAAATTCAACTTTTTCATTTTCGGTTGCAAATTAATACTTTTAAGTGAAAAAACTTAAGTATTTGGTTAAAAATTAAATTTCTTGTTAAAAATTTTTTTGATGAAAATTCTATCGCTATGGTAGAGAAATATACTAATTAAAAACTATTTATTCTCTTTCAGTTAAGGGTTTAATTGTTTTGTTGAGAATTTGTTCATTCGTTGAATTTAACTTTTTTTCTTGAAAACTAAAATTATTCATGAAATAGTTATCAAGTATATTATGTATTGTTTAAAATTTATTATTTTTTTATTAAAAAGTATACAAAGAATTTAATGAAGAGCTCAAACCCTTCTTAAAAAATTATTTTTTTTTATTGAAGATTCATCATACAATTCCAAAATTCAACTGGTAGGCTATACATTCAGCTTTTAAGGTGAAAAATCTAATTTTTTGTAGAAAATTAAAGTATCATTTACTAAAATAAATTTTGTTGGCAAATATTACAATGTTTTGTTGAAATTCATCTTCTTCGATTGAAAATGCAACTGTTTTTTGGTTGCCGTTTAATCTTGTTTGATTGAAAATGCAACTATTTCTTCGAAACTTAACTATTTTGTAAAAAATTAAATTTTGTTTCTTAAATTTATACTATTTTGTTAAAAAGCTATTTTCATTTGCTACATATTTGACTGTTTTGTTTAAGATTTGCTTTCTCTACAACTTTATTTTTCTGTTTAAAATATCAACTGTTTGACAAAAAACTCATTTTCTTGGCTAGAAGATTTAACAGAAAGATTTAAAGGAAAATATTGTGTGAAAAATGTATCCTTTTTGCTTTAAATTTGCAATACTTAGTTTTGAGTGCAACTGTTCGGATGGTAATAAATTTTTTTGTTGCAACTCCATGGCTGAAAATTCATCTTCGTAGGCTGAAAATTCAACTTTTTGGTTGAAGATGCAACTAATTTTTTTTCAAGATGTGATTTTGTTAAAAATTACACTATTTTACTAACAGTGATCTTTTTTGGTTGGAAATTTTAAAATCTTCTAAAAATTTTTTTTTTTTTGTGTAATTATTTAACTATTCAATTAAAAATCATTTATTTAAATTAAAAAATCTTCTTCTTAGTTGATAAACTTGATTATTTTGGTTAAACGATTTACTGTTGAGTTAAAAACTAATTTGTTTTCATTATTTTTTAAAATTCGTTCTTCTAGTTAAAAAAAATTGATTTCGATTCAAAATGAAAATCCTATTTGGATTAATTATTCACATGATTTTTGGTGCAAATTATAATATTTTATTAAGTTTATTTGGGGTAGTAATTAATTTTCAAAGCTAAAGAGTATCTATTTCAATTATGCTGGAAAATGTATCTTTTTTTTGTGTTTAAAATTCTTTACTATGCATAGAAAATTCGTCCGCTTGGATTAAAAATTTGACTATTTGGTCAAAAATTAATCTGCTTTGTAGAAAATTAAAATTTTTTGTTGCAAAATATACTTTTTGCATTATTGGATATAAAACTTATCTTTTCTGGTAGAATAGTTCTTAATTGAAAATTCATTTTTGTTTGTTAAAAATGCAACTATTCTGATACAAATTTAATTATTTTGTTTGCAATAAGACTATTTTCTTGAAATTTCTGGATTAAAAAAAAATTATTAATTGAATTGACATTGTTTTTATTGTGGCTGCTGAAATTGACCGACGCTACTTGATGCACACTATGGCTGACATAAATGACCTATATCACTTGACATACACATTTTCTTGAAGTGACTTGTACTACTTCAAAGACAACGTGTCCCTTTCTGAAGATTAACAACTTCCTACGACAAATAGGAAATGTTTTTGTGTTAACATTGCGCCATTTTTTTAAAAGTCATATTTTTTATTTGGAAATTAAACTTTCTTTTAAAATATGTATCTTCTTGGTTCGAAAATTTAACTATTTGGTTAAAAATGGAAGCGTTTTTGTTCAAGTTTCATCTTTTTAATATAAAGATTCGTAAATTTGATTAAAAATTTATCTTTGTATGTTAAAAATTCAACTAGCTGGTAAAGAATTAAACTATTTTTTGAAAATTTGTCGTGTTTAATTTAAAGTTCAACTATTTCGTTGTCGATACAACTGTTGTTCTAAAAATAATTTTTTTTGTTAAGAATTCTGTTAGTACATTTTCCTTTGTCAATTCATATTTTTTTCTTAAAAATAAACTTTTTATCATAAACTTAAATTTTTTGGTTTAAAATTCAAGTCTTTTCTAAAACATTTGACTTTTCAGCTTGAAGCCGTAAATTTTAAGCCATTTAAGTATTAATCCTGACTTTTTAAATAAAGAATTCTAGACTAAAAATCGTGAGCTGTTTAATGAATTTTCAAGGTCCACCAGGGTGTATTGTTGAACAAAGTCGCTCGAGGGGAGAAGCAAGTAATTATCGCTAAATTAGAAAGCACCTCCTTAACGAAATGTAATAGGGGCGAAAGGCGAGCAAAGTTTCCACTGCAATGGTGGCTATTTCAAAAGTTCTAAAACGAAGTAAAGAATATACTTTCCGAGGAAGACGTCAAAGTTCTTGGTTCAAGTTTATCCATACTGGGTGCTCAAGAAAAATATATTTCATAAGAAGGAAAGCAGGTTGTTTGTCAGAAAGAAAAAATAAGTCATATCAACTTTTTCGAAATACATAAACTGTAATAGAGATTAATTGGAAAATAAAGCTGCCTAACAAAACAAAAATTAGGGTATATTTAAGATACATTTTTTTCTGTAGAAATTTTCAATTTGGGGACATTTTTCTCTAGTAAATAGGGTAAATACATTGCATTTAAAGATATTGACTCGAGGCAGGTTAAACCTGACTGAACGTTGTTCATCCTTTACCTGGTAGTTAAGTAGGCAAACTTTTTTGCTGAATTGCAAAATTTCAGATTCAACATAAACCCGCTAGATTTGCGCATTTGTTACAAGTTTTGGAATTTTTACAAGTCATTCAGTAATATAAACCCTTAAGTATGGACGTGATTTCATTTTTGTACTAAAATGGACCTAAAGTCTTACAGACCACTGTATATATGTATGCATGATTAATTATGTAAAGAAGCTTTTGCTATCTAGCTCATACCAGTATATGGCCGAATATTGAGAAAAGGAAATTTTTTTTTCAAATTTCATTAACATATTATTAATGATAATCTTTCACACTAGTCGGGGAAGGAAGCTATATAATGAAAGCATGATGCGCTCTGTGAGACTGCACATACATACATAAATGTTGAAAGAATTTTAAAACCCTTCCAGAAAAAGTATCCTGCTTATCAATTTCAAATTATGGTGATCCACTTTTTCGGACTTATACTTAATTTTTACTCATGTTCATATATACCTGAATATTTCTAAAACAATATAAACATTAAAAAATGTAAGCAAAACATATGTTGGGCTATACATTAATATGGTACAAAAAATTATTATTTTTATGTCTAAAAAAATAAATGGTCAATTTCAATGTAGTTGTGGCTGACTAAAAATGACCGATACTACTTGCTACACACCTTGGCTGATTAAAATGACCTATACTACTTCCAATACACTTTGTTTTATTTTAAATGATTTATACTACTCGACATACACATTGTCTGATTTTAAATGACTTATACTACACGACATACACATTTTCTGATTCTAAATGACTTATACTACTTGAAATACAGTATGTCCCCTTTTGAAGATTTGCAACTTTCTAGGACTAACAAAAAATATTAGAAAATTATAATTTTCTAACAAATAGTTGAATTTTCAATTAATGTAGATTAAAAATCAACCAAATAGTTGTATTTTGAACCAAAAAAGATAAGCATTCCAACAAAGGACATAAATTGTCAATCCAAAAATAAATTTTTATAAGAAGAGTCCAATTTTCAAGCAAAAAAGGCGATTTTTCTGCGAAACAGTTGAACTGTCTACAAAGCAGTTTAATTTTTTACCTGCAAACACAAATTTTCAATTGAAAAATGAATTTTTAATCTAACAGTTTAATTTTCTACCAAAATAAAAAAATTAGCAAATCAACAAAAAAATCTTTAACACAACTGGTAAACAGATAAATTTTAAACAAAAATGATAAACGGTTAACCAGTGGAATTATTTTTCAACCAAAAAGTTTTACTTTAAACTAAATATTTTAATTTTCAAATTAAAAAAAATGATTTTTTCTCAGAAAGCATCATTTTTTTGAGGAAAGTTGAACTTTTGGCAAAATTCATAATTTTCTAAAAAAATAGCGTAATTCTAAACTAAAAGAAATTCATTTATGACCAAGAATAGTATACAAACATTTCTGGTCACAAAAATTAATTTTCAACAAAAAAGTTTAATTTTGAACCAAGTGGCTGAATTTTTAAGAAATTGTTGCATTTCCAAATAAAAAGATCAACTTTTAGTTCAAAAATTATATTTAACCAAAAAAAAACTTTCTAACGAATATAGTAAATTTTTAACGAAAGAGATAAGTTTTTAACAAAAATAATAAATCTTTAACTGCATCATTTCAAATAAAAAATAGCCTTATTCAACTAAAAGAGTCATATTTATAATATAGTAGTTTTATGCTTAATCAAAACAGATTAATTTTGCATCAAATATTTGTATGTTTGAGCCAAAAAGCCAAATTTTTAACAAAACAATTAACACATATGAAAACAGTTAAATTTTTAATCTGAAAATATAAATTTTTACCAGAAGAGTTAATTTTTAACTAAATGGTTTAGCTTTCTACAAAAATAGTTGAATTATCAACTAACAAGACGAATCTTCGACAAAACAGTTGTATTTTTAACTAAAAAGAATAAGTTGCTAACAAAATTGCTTAATTTTCAACAACATAATTAAACTTGCAAATAAAAAAATAATTTTTTCAAATAAAAAAAAAATATAATCTAGAGGCATAGTAATTGCAGACTTTTTAACAAACAAAGTAATTATATTTTTAATTAAACAAATAATTTTTTACCTAAAATGATAATACGTTAACCAAAAAAATGATTTTTTAATAAAGTATTTTGTCTTTCAAACAAGTCGTTAAATAATTAAGCAAAAGGAAAACTACTTTTTCTTTAAAAAGATTAGTTTTCTATTCAAAAAACAAATTTCTAACAAAATGCATCAATAAGTTTGATTTAGACAAAAAGATAAATTTTCAATTAAATAGTTAAATTATCATTCAAAACAGATTAGCTTTCAATTTAATAGTTGCGTTTTTAAACCCAAAAATATAGATTTACACAAAACAGCTGGATTTTTAATCAACGAATATAAATTTTTTCAACAAAAGATTTAATTTTTAATTAAATAGATGATTTTTCAACTAAAGTGATGTGAGATTAATTAAAAGAATAAGTTTTTAACAAAGTGGCTTGTCTCTTGAACAACAAGTTGAATTTAAAAAAAAAAAAAATTTCCTCCAAGAAGTTTAATTTTCCACTAGAAAGGCAAACTTTTCACAAATTTCATGAATTTTTACCTAAATGAATAAACTTTTAATTAAAAAAAGGTGAATAATCAGCCAGAAAGGGAATAGTTGAATTTTCAATCACAAAAATTATTTTTTAAACAAAAAAATGAGAAACTTGTATGAAAATAGTTGAATTGTTTATCAAAAAAATTAATTTAAAAAAAAGGTCAACTTTCAACCAGATATTTGCATTTTCAACAAAAAATATAATTTTTCAACTAAATATTAAAAGCCTTAACTAAAAAATATATTTTTTAAACAAAAAATGTGAATCTTCATATCTAAAACAAAAAAATTTTTATATTTCTTGATGTTGTGGTTTTTGATGTCATGGGTTTCGACCGTATGATCTTTGTTTTAGTCTTTTAAACGAAAATTAAATTTCAAATGATTTACAGTTTAATGCAAAAAAAAGATGAATTTTTAATAAAATAGTTAAGTGCTCAATCAAAAGAGATTAATTTTAAATCAAGCAGTTGCACCTTTAACGAAAAAATATTATGCAGTAAAGTGCAAAGAAAATTTTAACAAAATTGTTGAATATTCACACCAGAAAGGCCAATTTACTAACAAATAATTAAAAACAGCATTCGAAAATATAAATTTCTAACAAGAAGTGGAATTTTGAGTCAAATAGTTGAATTTTCAACTATAAGAATTTTATTTTTAACAAAAAAAAAAACCTTCAACTTAAGAGATTGAATTTCTGACATAATTTTTGAATAATTAACGAAATAATTAAATTCTT
>JAUELO010000272.1:3288976-3308785 GCA_032357855.1 Amphibolips quercusostensackenii | reverse complement strand
CCTACCCTGGCGTTGCTACTGGGCTGCACTGGTCCCCCTACCCCACTCCTCACGTCTGACAAACCAACCTAACCTCTCACGCCACATAAAACAAACTCTATCGCACAAAATATTACTCACTTCTTTACATCTATTATCTTCAACACGTAATCTTTCAATCCAAAACCCTTTCTTCACACTCTGCCCATTAACTCACCTCAAATATCCCTGCAATTTACCAAAATCAGCACCACACAAATTATCGCTACCAAACACTTTCATGCCGGAAACGGAAATCTTTTCATTGTTATCTTAAAACGCGTTATTCAAAATAATTTTTTTTTTAATTTACGTTGAAATTTTGGGAAAATTTGTTTATTCTTTTTAAACCTATCAAAATTCTGAAAAAGCTTGCAAATTTCATTTCGAGATATACAAAAATATATAATTTGTTTAGAATTTTTAGAAATATTTTCAAACCGTAAATAATTTTTTAATTTTTTTTAGAACTTCCACATATATTTTAAAATGATTCGAATTGTCCTAAAGTTTTTTATAGAATCTTGCAAAATGCAAAAAGACACTTTAAGTTTTCTAGATTATTTTTCGAGAATTTGGACAATCGTTTCAAATGTTTCATTTTTTCATTATTATCGCAAAATTCATTATTCAAAATAAAAAATCATTTTAATTAACTTAGAAATGTTAGGGGAACTTCTTTATTCTCTGTAAGCCTATCAAAATTCTCGAAAAGTTTGCAAATTTTAATTCGAAATCTATAAAAACATATGATTTGTTTAGAATTCTTACAAATATTTTCGAACTGTAAATAATTTTTCAATTTTTTGCAGAACTTCTACATATCTTTTAAAATAATAAATGATTATTTTTAAATAAAATGAAAATTTTAATATTTTCTTTAAACCAATCAAAATTCTTCAAAATCTTGTAAATTTTATTTCAAAATCTGAAAATATCTCTAAATGCTTCAAAGTGTTTTGAAATATTTTCAACATGTAAATAATAATTTTTTTTTCAAAACTTCTACATATCTTTAAAAATGATTCAAATAATTCCTACATTTTATTATAGAATCCTGCGAAATTGAGAAAGTCCCTTTAAATTTCCTAGGTTACTTTTCGACAATTTGGAAAATTGTTTCAAATGTTAATTTTTTTCATTTTTGTCTTAAACTGCATTATTTAAAATAAAAAATCGTTTCAATTTAAATGTTAGGAAAATTTTCTTATTATCTTCAAACCTATCAAAATTCTGAAAAAGCTTGCAAATTTCATTTCGATATATAAAAAAATGTATAATTTTTTTATAACTTTCAAATATTTTCAAACTGTGAATAATTTTTTAATTTTTTTCAGAACTTCTACATATCTTTTAAAATGATTCAAATTGTTCCTATAGTTTTTGTATAAAATCCTGCAAAATGGAAAAAGTGCTTTAAATATTCTAGATTATTTTTCGACAATTTGGACAATCATTTTAAATGTTTCACTTTTATCTTAAAATGAATTATTTATAATTAAAAAATCATTTAAATTTACGTAGAAATGTTAGAAATTTTTTTTTATTCTTTTCGAACATTTAAAAAAAAAATTATAATTTGTTGTATATTTTCTTAAATACTTGCAAACCTTAAATTATTTTTGATTTTCATCCAAATAATTTTTCATTTTGAATAATGAGTTTTATGATAACAATAAAAAAATAATAAACATTTGAAACAGGATTCTATAAAAAAAACTTTAGGAACCATTCGAATCATTATAAAAGACATGTAGAAGTTTTGAAAAAGATTGAAAAATTATTTACAGTTTGAAAATATTTCAAAAAATTATAAACCAATTATACATTTTTTTTATATTTCAAAATGAAATTTTCAAGATTTTGGAGAATTTTGGTAGATTTCAAGAGAATAAGAAAATTTTTCTTCAGATTCTTGGGGACATTAAAATGTTTTAAATACATTTTCCAAATTGTAGAAAAATAATGTAGAAAATTTAAAGGCAGTTTCTTTCAATTTGCAGGATTTTTTAAAAACTGCAGAAAAAATTAAAATTATTTGAATAGATATTTAGAAGTTTTGAAAATATACTAAAAATAATTCCATTTTTGAAAATATTTACAAAACTGTAGAAAGAAATATAAATTTTATTACATTTGGAATAAAATTTTTAAGTTTCTTAAGGATTTTTAAAGGTTTCAAGACAATATAAAAGTGTTGTAATGATTCTTGGGAAAATTTTTAATAATTTTTTTTTGAAAACTTAGCTTTTCAGGAATATTTAGGAACATTTCAAAAACTGTACAAAATAATCTGGATTTTTGAAAAAATTGGAGTTAGTTTAAAAGATATTTAGGATTGTAGGAGTTTTGGAAGAAATTTATTATATTTTTTTTCTGTATCGTATATATTCTTAATTGGGTATATATTCGCAATTGGGTCCCGCTGCGCGCGTCACACGCCAACACTGTTTAAAGTCAGAAATATACCAAATAATATTTCTTGCGTAAGAATAATTTTATCATACATTTAATTATTGCAATTATCTCGCAATACGAAACTGCACATTTGGAGCCATTAAACGGCTTCATATCTTCATTCGTTTTCAAGATAAAGTGTCTCTAAGTAAACCACCGTAAAAAGTAAGTCATTGAATATTATTGAATTTTGGAAAATTTATTGCATCCAAGAATGTTCAAAGAATATCTGTGAATTTTTTCAGATTTTTCCTAATGCCGGACTCTTTCTGGGAACAGGTGAAAGTGGACCCTTGACAAAAGAAACCGAAAAACCCTGTTTTTTTTAACGTTTTGCTCTTTAACTATTGAAAAAAATGCCAAGGATGAGAGTGATCATATCGCTGCATTCAGATGACTTTAGGCTTTCAGATGCTTTTTATCAGACAATTCAGCAATTTTTTTCTTGTGCGAGCTGCAATTAAAAGAAGTGAGGGGCATCGACATTTGGCCCTGACTTAAGTCACTTTCAAGCTTTAGAAAATGCTGAAAGTTTTGAATTTCTCTGTGAGAAACTGTTTAAAATTTTGGTTTTAAAAACTGTCGACAAAAAGGCGAATTTTGATAAAATACCTCCATTTTTAAAGTCATTTTTCAACTTTAAGGCTAGGAAATACAAATTTTTTTTTCTGTTTCCGGAACCTAGTTGCTTTTATGCTTAGCAAAATGATCAAATTTTCTTCATGTAATACAAAAGGGCTGTAGAAAATTTTCGTTTTGAGAACTTGCAATAAAAAAGCAAATTTTTACGAAAAGCCTAAAGTTTCAACCTAGTTTTCGTACGCTGTGGCTCATAATATTATATTTGTGTATCATTTTTCTGGAAACCAGTCGCTTTGAAGCTTTAAAAAATGCTTAAAGTTTCAAATTTCCCTGCGAGGCACTGTTGCAAATTTGTGTTTTAAAACTTGCGACTAGAAGGCGAATTTTTATGAAAAACCTCAATTTTAACCGATAATTGTCAAGTTTAAGAATAAGAATTAAACATTTTTGTTTTTTTTTCGGGAAATTAGTTGCTTTTATGTTCAGGAAAATGATTAAATTTTCTTGATGTAATACAAGAGGTTGTGGAAAATTTTGGTTTTAAGAACTTGCGATACAAAAGCGAATTTTGACGAAAAACCTGAATTTTCAATCTAGTTTTTGAACCCTGAGGCTAAGAATAGTATATTTGTGTATCATTTTTTGGAAACTAGTCACTTTCAAGCTTTGGAAAATGCTGAAAGTTTCGAATCTCCCTGCGAGGAACTGTTGCAAATTTTTTCTCTAAAAAGTGTTGACAAAAAGGCGAATTTTGATGAAAAACCTACACTTTTAACGTAATTTTTCAAGTTTAAGGCTAGGAATTAAAAATTTTTGTTTTTGTTTCTAGAAACTAGCTGCTTTTATGCTTGACTAGTTTCGCACTAGTTGTCGAACCCAGAGGCTAAGTATATTATATTTGTGTATCAGTTTTTGGAAACCAGTCACTTTCAAGCTTTAGAAAATGCTGCAAATTTTGAATTTCTGCGTAAGGACTGTTGCAAATTTTGGTTTTAAAAACTGCCGAGAAAAAGGCGAATTTTGATAAAAACTTCTATTTTTAACGTAATTTTTTTCAAGTTTGAGGTTGGAGTGAAAAATTATTGTTTTTGTTCCCGGAAACAAGTTGCTTTTCTGCTCAGAATAATGATGAAATTTTCTTATAGTGTAATACAAGAGGCTGTGGAAAATTTTGGTTTTAAAAACTTGCGATAAATAAGCGAATTTCGACAAAAAGCCTGAACTTTCATCCTAGTTTTCAAACGCTGAGACTAACAATATTATATTTGTGTATCATTTTTTGGAGGCAAGCCGCTTTTAATATTTGGAAAATGATGCAAGTTTTGAATTTCCCTACGAGGGAGTGTTGCAAATTTTGATTTTAAAAACTGCCGACATAAAGACCTATTTTTATGAAAAACCTCAATTTTCAACGTAATTTTTCAAAATTTAAGTCTAGGAATTGAAAGTGTTTGTTTTTGTTTCCGGAAACCAGTAGCTTTTATGCTTAGCGGAATGATGAAATTTTCTTGATGTAATACAAGAGGCTGTAGAAAATTTTGGTTTTGAGAACTTGCGATAAAAAAGCTAAATTTGACAAAAAGCCTGAAGTATCAACCTAGTTCCCGAACGCTGAGGCTAAGAATATTATTTTTGTGTATCATTCGCTGGTAGCAAGCCGCTTTAAAGCTTTGGAAAATGCTGCAAGTTTTTAATTTCACTTTGAAGGACTGTTGCAAATTTTGGTTTGAAAAACTGACGACAGAAAGGCGATTTTTTATGAAAAACCTCAATTTTTATCGTAATTTTTGAACTTTATGGCTAGGAATTAAAAACTTATGTTTTTGTTTCTGGAAACTACTTACTTTTGTGATTAGTAAAATGATCAAATTTTCAAGATTCAATACAAGAGGCTGTGGAAAATTTTTGTTTTAAGAACCTGCTATAAAAACAAATTTTGATGAAATGCCTCAAGTTTCAATCTAGTTTTCGAAACTTGAGGCTAAGAATATTATATTTGTGTATAATTTTTCGTAAACTAAAGTCGGGACCAAATGTCGAGGCCCCTCACTTCTTTTGATTGCAGCTCGCACACAAAAAATCGCTAAATTATCTAATAAAAAGCATCTGAAAGCTTAAAGTCTTCCGAATTTCGCGGCATGATCACTTTTATCCTAGAAAATTTTTGTCAATAGTTAAAGAGCAAAACGTACAAAAAAACAAGGTTTTTCGGCCTGCTTTTTCAAAGGTCTACTTTCATCTGTTTCCAGAAGGAGGCGACATTAGGAAAAATCTGAAAAAATTCACAGATATTCTTTGAACATTTTTTAATGCAATACATTTTCCAAAATTCAATAATATTTAATAATTTACTTTTTACGGTGATTTATTTGCAAAAACTTTATCTTGAAAAGGAATGAAGATAGTAAGCCGTTTAATGGCTCCGAATGTGCAGTTTCGTATTGCGAGTGCAGTGCAATAATTAAATGTATGATAAAATTATTCTTACGCAAGAAATATCATTTTGAATATTTCTGATTTTAATAAGTGTTGGCGTGTGACCAGCTCAGCTGGACAAGTGGCAGCAAAAAAAGTATCCTTTCTGTTACAGTAGTAATTCTAGGAGCAAGCGTCTTCAACGTCTTGAAGATATATTTACTGAGTGGTTCGTCAGAAAATCAAAACCCAATTACGAATGCCAACCTAATTAAGAATATATGCGATAGAAAATAAAAATTTTACTAAATTTCTTCAAAAACTCCTACAATCCTGTATATATTTTTAACTGACTCAAATTTTTTTAGAAATCCAGTTTATTTTTTACAGTTTTGTTAATGTTCCTAAATATTTCTGGAAAGCTAAGTTTTAAACACAAAAAATTATTTAAAATTTTCCCAAGAATCATTACAAGATTTTTATATTGTCTCTAAACCTTTAAAAATCCTTAAGAAACTTTAAAATTTTATTTCAAATGTAATAAAATCTATATTTCGTTCTACACTTTTGTAAATCTTTTCAAAACTTGAATTATTTTCAGTAGATTTTCAAAAGTTCTAAATATCTATTCAAATAATTTTAATTTTTTCTACAGTCTTAAAAAAATCCTGCACATTGAAAGAAACTGCCCTTAAATTTTCTAAATTATTTTTCGACAATTTGGAAAATCTATTTAAAACATCATTTTAATGTCCCTATAAATCTGAAGAAAATTTTCTTATTCTCTTGAAACCTACCAAAATTCTCAAAAATCTTGCTAATTTCATTTGAAAATCTAAAAAAATGTATAATTGGTTTAGAATTTTTTGAAATATTTTTAAACTGAAAATAATTTTTTAATTTTTTTCAGAACTTCTACATATCTTTTATAATGATTCGAATTGTTCCAAAAGTTTTTTTGTTGAATCCTGCAAAATAGAAAAATTGCTTTAAATTTTTTAGATTATTTTTCGACAATTTGGAAAATCGTTTCGAATGTTTTTTTCCATTGTCATCTTCTTCTTTATTCATAATGTGTCCCCTAAGGGTTTACATGACTTCCGTCTCTTACAAGACCATCCACAACTTTGTATTAACTTATCTTTACTATTTACAATTATTTACAACTATTTACATCAATTCTTAGATCTAGATCCTTACTTCTATATTACATATATGTCGAAAGAGTGAGCGAGCGATCCAAAGCGAGAGCGAGATATCGAGCGAGTGAATGAGAGCGAGCGCATACGCAACTTAATCTACTTATACTACTATATAATAATTACATACAGATCTTTACGCTTTTAGTATATGCAACTTCCGTTTCCTTTTTCCTTTCATTTCTCTTCTATCTTATTCTCATTTTACCATTTTTCCACATCCATTCTTTCATTCTCTCTCCTTCGCCACTCTAGCCCCCTCCAACTCCTTCATCCACTCCTCACCCATCCCATCCTTCCCAAGAATCTTTACCACATTCTCTTGCCAACTTCGTTGATCTTCCATTCCTCTTCTACAACCTTCCCACACATGCTCCCATGTTTCCTCATCCCACTCACATATTCCACACTTTCTGTTCTCATGCTTTTCTCAATACATTCCCTTTCTTACCTCGTTTCCCAATCTAAATCTTGCTATTCTGGTCAATCTTCATTCTCCCCATCCCCTTTTTTTTAATACTTTGGTATTCCTTCTTTTTTATGATCTTATACCACTTATTATATTTTGACTCCTTAATCATTTCCCATCTTTCCATCAATTGTCTTTCCCTGTCCCTTCTTTCCAATTCTTTATAACATACTCCATTCCCCTTTCCTATATCTCTAGCACTGAAGAACTCCCTTCTCTTTTATTCCTATCTTGTTACTCTTATCGCCCTCCCTCCTCCAGTCTACCCCTAACGTCCACCTTATATACCTTTTTTGTAAACTCTCGATCTCTTTCCTTTCTCTGTAACCCCATATTTCTGCTCCATAACATTTAACCGGCCATACCGGCATGTCAAACAACCACATTCTCCTTCTCCAATTTTATTTTAACCTTCTTTTTATTATTCCTCATATCTGTTTCATTACCCCTGCCGCTTTTTTTTTATCCTTTCTCTTATATGAGCTGTATGGTGTCCATTTGTTTTCAAGGTATATCCCAAATATTTAAACTCCTTTACTTCTTCTAACTTCACTCCCTTCCATCTACCAATCCATTATTTCTTTCTTGTCCTTTTTTAAACCTCATTATCTTGCTCTTTTCTACATTCAAATCCAATCTTTTCCCATCTAAGTATTTATCCAATCCTGTAATTAAGCCCGCCATTCCTTCTTCATCCTCTGCCATCAAAACTATATTGTCTGCATATGCTAGTGTATATATCTTTTCCTCTCCTCCTTTTCTTTCCTTACTTCTCCCTATCCCTTTCTTTTAATTTTCTCTTCCAAGTCTTAGATTAATATATTAAATAAAAGTGGGCTCAGAAGACAACCTTGCCTTACCCCTCTCACTAACCAGAAGCTATTCCCTACTTGTTCTCCTACCTTTACTCTGCTTTTTGTCTCTCTGAAAATTTCCGATACCTTTTTTTGGAAGCCCTCTCTTATCCCCTTTTTCACCATAACTTTTTTCATCTCCACTCGGTTTAAGGAGTCAAACGCCCCTTTTAAGTCCACAAACATTGCTATCATTGACCATTTCTTCTTCTTAATCCTTCTATTCATCAGATAATTCAGAACATATATGTTGTCCATCACCCCCATTCCTTTTCTAAACCCTGTCTGATTCGGTGCCACTATCTTTTTCTCTTCAACTACTTGCTTTAATCTCTCTGACAAAACTGTTACATATACTTCATACAATGTTGGCATCAGCGTCACTCCCCTATAATCTTTAACCTCCTCCCCTTTGCCTTTCTTTACTATGGGATTCACTACTCCTTCTTTCCATAACTCTGTCCATCCCTCTGCTCCCAATACTCTATTGCACATTATCCATGCCTACTCCTTTAGTTCTGTCCCCCTTATATTCCCAGACTTCATTTGAAATCTCATATATTCCAAGCGCCTTTTTATCTTGCAATATTCCTGACACTTTGACTATTTCTTCCCTTGTTGTGTCCTCTTCATCATCTTTTTCCTTACCATATTTTCCTCCTTTTATAACTTTTCTCTTCACCTCCTCCCCCCCTTAGCAAACCCATGAAGTATTTTTTTAATTTTTTCATCTCAATATCCTGATTTACCCTTTTTCTCTCTCTATTTATCACCTTCCAAACCTCTTTTTTCGTCCTAGCCTTCTCTACCTCTTCTTTTAACCTTTTATTTTTCTCTTCTCTCTTTTAATTACACAACTCAATATACTTCTTTTTTCTCCTATATTCTTTTCTACTACTTTTCTTCTCGATTTCTCTAATTCCTTTTAACCTACTTCTTTTTCTCTTTACATTCTTCATCCCATCCACTTCTACTCCCGCCTTCACTAGCTTCTTCTTTGCTTGTACTCTCTATTACTCTTTTCATTTCTTCTATCATTAACTCTATCTCCTCGTTTACATTTTCCTCTCCCATTTTGATTTTTCTGACCTTTTCTTTAAACTTTTCTACTCCTTTCCTTGACCAATGCCCTCTTCCTGCTCTTTTTACCTTTGCTTCGTTTTTTATCCATATTGTTATTACTTTTCCCTCCCTCTAATGTCAATATTAGTGGAAATTGATTAGAATCTACATAATCCCCTATCTCTATTTTTTTACCTTCTTTCTTGCCTCATCGTCCACTATCACAAAATCATTCACCGTCCCCTTTTTTCCTTCTGAGCGTGTATATTTCCCTTTCTTATCCCTTTCTATATTTCCGTTCAAGATGAACCATTTCAGGTCTTTTGAACACTTTAACAATTTTTTTCCCTCCTTATTAGGTATCTTGTTTTTCGAATTTCTTGACCTCTCCATTAAGTATATTGTCTTTGGAATTTCCTTCCCTCTCTCCTCCCCATTCTCCCCCTCCTCTATCTTCTGTTCTCGCATTGAAATCTCCCCCTATTACAAGCTGAATCTCCTCCTTATTTTCCTTTATTACTTTTTTTATCTCCTCTGATTTCTCCTGCATATCACCGTTCACGTACACCCCTACTATCTTCCACCTCGTCCCTCCCATTCGTTTTTTTCACTATTAATCCCTTTTTTTGTTTTTCCATCTCTTTCTTATTCGTCCCTGTTATGCATTTATCCTTACTACCATCACTATTCTTCCCATTGCTCTGCGTTTTTTATTCTTCCTTTTTGCGTTTCGCACCTGCCATTTATATCCTCTTGGTAGCCTTCCCTTCACTCTTTCCCATCTCCTTTTATCTAGCCACGTCTCCATATAAATCTTCTTGAATAAAGCTTTTTATTTGTAGATTTGATTTTCAAAATCTTAAATTCATGATATGAAATCACATTCAGTAATGAAAAACAAATCAGGTTTTCAAGAAGAATGATTGCGAAATTTTCGAGAAATATCGCTACACCATTACTTTTTTTCAGACAGGTCTTACCTTTATTTTCAAATTGTGATTATGGATGTTCATTTTGCATTTTATCGTCCGACTACTCAGCAAGCAGAATTTCATATAAAGTGCGTGCAGTAAACTCGACGATATTTCGATTTCATTTTCATTCGAATGAAAAGACTTCGATTCCACCCTCGGCTGTAACCCGATGCGAATTCTTCAATTCCAGAGTCTCCTTTGCAGAAGACTGACGAAACGAATGCACTCAAACATAAAGCTAAAAGGAACGCATATTTAGGTGAATATGTTCTATGGCTGAGAAATTTTTCTTTTTTATTTAATTTTTTTGTAAATGTTAAATAAAAGTTAAATCAACTGCATAAAGGTAAACATATTTTTTAAATCTTATTTTCCTTTGTGTGATTCGATTTTTCAAATGGTTTA
This sequence comes from Amphibolips quercusostensackenii, assembly GCA_032357855.1. Lineage (NCBI taxonomy): Eukaryota > Metazoa > Arthropoda > Insecta > Hymenoptera > Cynipidae > Amphibolips > Amphibolips quercusostensackenii. Next base: position 3,298,350 of record JAUELO010000272.1, on the reverse strand, counting down.
AGAATTTTTTATCAACTAAGAAAGTTGAGTCTTTTTGTTTAACTTTCTTGAAGAGCTATGTTGTTCTAGACATTCAGATTTATCAAGAAAGATAATAAAACAGTGTTCAAACTATATAAGAATATTTTTCAGTTGTCAAGAATAATTAGAAAAAATTGTTATTGAATTATAAACAAAGTTATGAAGAAAAGTCTTTTTTTGGATTGACAATGTTCAGCTCATTAAAATAAATAGATTTTATATAAAATGTGGGAGAAATAAACGTTCCATTACCGTTATCAGAAGCAAATAATTTCGGTAATTTTTTAAACAATATTTATAAGAAAATTCTCAGTTTGACGACTTTTTAATTAATAGGATCAATTTTCGTTTACGAAATCAACTAGGTATGTCTTATCAATGGATCTTCACTATAATGCTTTGAAAATTCATAACAATTGCTTATTATTTAAACAATTTTTATAAATAAATTAACAGTTAAGCGATTTTTTAATTAAGAGGCTCTATTTTTGTTTACGAAATCAACTAGATATGTCTTTTCGATGACTCTTTACTATAATGCTTTGCAAACGAACAAAAATTATTTATTATTTAAACCATTTCCATAAAAAAAATTGACAGTTTGGCGATTTTTGAAAAAAAATCTCAATTTCTATTAAGAAAATTTTATAGGAATGTCTTTTCGATGAATCTTTGGAGCAATTCTATGTCAAATAATCTGAAGAATTTTAGCTATTGCTCGTAATCTTGATGAAAATTGAAGTATTTGTTATCTTAGGTATTAAAAAAAACACAAAAATAATTTTTTGAAATAAAAAAATTTGGCAGATATTAAGAATTGCAAATTTTTGTCTTTCTTTGAACTTTCACAATAATAGTTGCGATGCAAACTTGTTTATAAAAATTGTTTGAATAGAAAATCATTGCTGTCAATTAGCAAAGTATCATAGCCAAGAGTTATCGAAAAGACATACCTAGTTGATTCCGTAAATATTTTATATACAATCTATTAATTTCAATAAGCTTAACATTTCCAATTCTAAAAATTTACGTTTTTTTATTTATTTGTTTATATCACAATAAAAATTTTTTAAATTATTCTAACTGGAAATCATTCTAAAATAGTTGTAACGCTGTCTTAAGATCTTTTTTAATCCATTCGAATGTCTAAAAAATAATGGCGTTTGAGAAAATTAAAAAAAAATTTAACTTTGTTAAATAAAAAATTTTTAAACGATCAAAATATCCTTTCACACAAAAATTTTCAAAATTTGAAGAGCTTTTACGTGAAAAAAAAGTTTGAATCGGCTAAACCAACAGTCTAGTAGAAAAATTAATTTTTCTACGGGTACTTTTTTGACTAATGTAGTAGCTTAATAATTTGTTAAAAATGTAATTTATTGGTTGAGGATTCAGCTTTAATGGAAAATTGTTCCATATTGTCGAATATTAATTTTTTTTGGTAAAAGAGTAATTTTTCGAAAAAAAAATTTATCTTTCCTATTTTCGGTTACATATTGATAGTTTAAAGTTTTTAGTTAAAAATTCCACTATTTTGATGAGAATTCAAACTTTTTCGGATTTAAATGTTTTTTTTTTTTGAATTAAATTAAATTTAGAATTTATCATCAATAATATAATTTCTTGTTGCAAATTAATTTTTTATAGAAAACTATATTAGGAATTAAGTGAAGAGCTGAAATACAACTTGAAAAATTAATTTTTGTATGTTAAAGACTCGTAACATAAATTGGTTTTTATCTATTAAGTTTTTATGTTTTTTTTTGTTAAGGTAACATTTTTAACTATTCAGTAAATAATTAAACTGTTTTGTATAAAAATAAATCTTTTTTTTTTTAAATTATAATATTTTGTTGAAAGTCATTCTGTTCGGATGAAAATGTACTTGTTTTTTGGCTGAAGTTTAATACAGCTTGCTTGAAAATTCGACTATTTGGTTAAAATTAAACCTCTAAAGGTTGAAAATTTTACTATTCATTTAGAAATTAATCGTATATAAAAAATTCAACTTTTTTTTCAACTATTTTGTAAATAATTAAATTTCGTTCTCAAAAATTAAACCGCTATGTCAAAAAGTTATCTGTCTTTAAAGATATTTAACTGTTTTGATGAAAAATTGTCATTTTTGTTAGAAAATTTGTCATCTTGAATTTAGAATACATATCTTTAAAAAAAAAATTTTTTTTTTGAAAAAGTCATCTTTTTGGTTGAAAATACAATTGTCTTCAAAGAAACTCATCTTCTTGGCTTGAATATTAAACTTTATGGTAAAAAAGGAAATATTATGTGAAAAATTAATTCCTTTTGCCTAACATTTTAACTATGTGGTTGTAGGTGCAACTGTTTAGTTGATAATTAATTTTGTTGTTATTAAAAATTAAAATTTGTGTTACAAATATTTAACTATTTGGTTAAAAATAAAATTTTGTAATAGAAATTTCCTTTTTTGGGCAAGTCAGATCAACTATATAAGCGTAAACACATTTTCAGGACCTTATCTTTCTCTCCGTCGCTTACATTTTTCTCTCAACTCTCATCTCTCATTTTTCTTTATCTTTATTTTTGCTGCGGGAAAACTGCGCTCAAAGTTGAGACATTAAATGTACATTAGTGATGTTATAGGATCCGAACGGTTTATTATTTGCCTGTCCATTCTCTTTTAAAAAAAAAGAATTTTTTTATAGGAATTTAAATTTACTTTTATTTAGATTGCTTTTAATTAACGAGGAGCTAACAGAAGAAGGATTATCGCTTTTTAAATTCATTTTATTATATAATTAAATAATCACATTATTGTCATTTTAACAAAAAAGTATGCTAGAATGAGAATGCTTTTTATTAAATTTTTTTCTTTTTTGGAAAACTGATACAGTTCAAATATTTAGTTAAAAATTTAATTACTTTTTTGGTCAAAAATTTAACAACTTGGTTAAAAGTCGAATCACTTTGTAAAAAATTTAACTTTTTCGTAAATAATTTATCTCTTTGATTAAAAATCAAACTATTTCGATTCTTTTTTGCTAAAAAATTAACTTTTTTCCAATTAAAAATTTAACTATTACATTTCTATTTTTAAATTTATCTTTTTTAGCTAGAGTTCAGATATTTAGTTAAAAAATTTTTTTTTTAGTAGGAAATTAATGTATTCTTTCAAATTTTGCCTTCTTTGGTGAAAAATTAATCTCCTAAGTTAAATATTTATATTTTTCGATAAAAACTCATCTCTTCGATTACAAATTTAACTATGCTGGTAGAAATTTTTTTTTGTTCCAAATGAATTTTTTTTACATTCATCATTTTAGTTGAAAATTTGTCTTTAGGATTGAAGAATAAACACGATTTTTTAAACTGAAGATATAACTATTTCATTTTTGGCTGAAAATTGATATTCTTGTTAAGAAATTGATTTTATCTATTTGAAAGTTCAAATATTTGGTTTGGAAACTCATGTATTTTTTTAAGGATCCAACAATTTTGATAAAAATTTGTCTTCTTTGGTTGAATTAAACTGTTTCTTTATTTCAAATTGAAATGTCAAGTATTGCTTGATTTGTTGAAAATTAGCGTTTTCGTTCAGAATTTTTATTTTCGAATTGAAAATTTAATTTTTTGGAAAAAAATACATCTTTTTGTTTTAAAATTCACAAAACAGTCGAATTCGTAACCATAAAAGTTAATTCTTAACAAAAAAATTTGAAGTTAATATATAAATCAAGAAAAGATTTTCACTTCTAACAGAAAAAAAACACAATTTATTTCATCAAAAAAAGGTGAGTTCTACAAAGTAGTTGAATTTTTAACCAAAAAAACAAACTATTTAGTTAGAAAAAAAAAATAACTGAAAAAAATTATAATTTGAGGAAAAATATAGTTTTCAACTATTCAATTTTTGGTTGAAGACTTATCCTTTTGGTTAGTTATCTAAATATTCTGATAGGACCTTTTATTAATTAATTAAAAATAAGACTATATATTCAACAGATTAACTATATGCTAAAAAATTAACTTTTTTGTTTAAAATTTAAAGTTTCGAGTTAAAAATTTAACTATTCAACAAAAAATTAATCTATTTTATTCAAAATTCGTCTTTGTGACCGTAGATTCCACTATTCTGTTAAAATTTGTCATTTTCCGTCCATTTTAACTGGTAGAATTGCTTTTTTGGCAAAAATTAATTTTCTAAACTAAAAATGTAACTTTTCCATTTTTGGTTAAAAACTGATCTTTTTTAGTCAAAAATTTAAAGATTTGGTTAAAAATGTAACTATTTTCGTAGAAAATTTAACTCTTTGATTCCAGGTAAAAAGTTGAACTGTTTTGTGTGAAATTCATATATTTTGTTAAAAATTTATCTTTCGGGTTAAAAATTAATCTTTTGAAAAAATTTATTTCTTTGGCTATAGATTCAACTATTTTATTAAAAACTTTTAATTTTTGGTTTAGGAATTCAATCATTTCAGTAAAAAATCAACTATTTATCAAAAAATTAAACTATTAATTTTTAAAATTTAATATTTAGTAGAAAATGAACTTTTTTGTTAAAAATTCATATAGTGAAGTGAAAAATTCTGCTGTTTTGTGTACATTGTTGAAAATTCTTTTTTTTGGGAAGAAAATTAATCTTCTGTCCATGGCCTTAACAATTTTTTAGAAGTCGTCCTTTTTGTTTCTATATAACTGGTAGAGAAATAGTTTTTTTTGGTAAATTAGGTTTTTTTAAACTAAAAATTAATTGATTATTTTTTAAATCAAAAACTTATATTTTTTGTTCGAAAATTGAACTGTTTTGTTGAAAATTTGCATTTTTGTATTGAAAATTCGTATTTTCGTATTGAAAATTCATCTTTCATTTTAGAAAAATGATCTACCTTGTTTTAAGAGTAATTTTGAAAAATTTTTAATTTAAAATTAAAATCTTTTGTTAAGAATTAAACTTTTTTTATTTTAGAATTGAACTATAATTGTTAAAAAATTCAACTATATTGGTGAAAATTTAATTATTTTGTCGGAAATTTAACTATTCTCTATAAAGTTCTCTTTGTAGTCAAAAATTCAACTACTTAAATGAATTTTAAACTACTTTTAAAAAAATGCATTATTTTTTCTTGAAGATCCATCACTTCGGTTAAAAATTTAAATATTTTGCTAAAACCTAATTCTTTTTTTTGGTTGAGGATAAATTTTCATAAATAAAAGTGTTACTGTCTTGTTAAAATTAATCTATTTATTTGAAAATTTTTTTTTTAGTTCAAAATTTAAGTCACTAGCTAAAAATAAATGTATTTTATTATTAATTAAACTCTTTGGTTTGATTTTAAAGTCTTTTTTTAAAATTAATTTTTTTGTAGATTCACGTATTTAGTTAAAAATTTATCGCTTTTGTTGAAAATTGAAATAATTTGCTAAAAACTAGTTACTCTTTTTAGTTGAAAATTAATTTTCTTTACTAAAAATTCAGCTATTCTATTTTTATTTCTGAAAAATAATTTTAAATTAAAATTTGATTTTTTCTGTTCGAAAATTCGTCACTTTAATGAAAAATTGATAGCTTCATGTTTCAACAGTTTGACACTTTGGTAGAAAGTTTAACTATTTTATTAAAAAAAAAACTTCTTTGTTACAAATTCATATTTTTGGTTCAAATTTAACCACTTTTGTGAAAAATAAAACTATTTTCCCAAAAGTTAAACCATACATTTTTAAATTTAAGTATCCCGTTAAGAAATCGTTTTTTTTTTCATTAAAATTAGCAGAAAATACATATATTTTGTTCAGAATTTTCTGTTGGGAACAAAATAATTCATGTTTGTCTAAAATGTATTATTTTGGCTAATGATTTAGCTAGTTTTTTGGAAATTCTTCTTTTTTAGTTGTGTTCAAAAATTGAAAATTAATTTTCTTTACTTGAAATATAACTATTTTAGTTTTGGTTAAAAATTTATATTTTAAATTAAAAATTGGTCTTAAAATTTTAGTCTGCTGCGGTTGAGGATTCATTTTTTTGTCAAAGATTTGTCATCTTAGTTGAAAATTCAACTACTTGGTCGTAATTCAACATTTTTGTTTAACATTTTATATTTTTTGGTGAAAAATTTACATGTTTTGTAAAAAATTTACCTTTTTGGAATTAAAGTCAAAGAATTTGATAGAAAATTGTAAAATTTGTTTAAAAATGAGCTATTTTGTTGAAAATTTATATTTTTGTTATATATTAATATTTTTGTTAAAAATTTATATTTTTTCTAAAAATTAATATTTTGGTTGAAAATCGAATTACTTTGGTTAAAAATCGAAGTATTTGTAAAGAAATTATAATTGAGTTGAAAATTCGTTTTTTCAAATGGAAAATTATTTTTTTTTTATCTGAAAATGTAGCTCTTCTATTTTTAGTTGATATTTTATTTTTTATAAATTGATAGTTCAACATTTAGGTGAAAAATTAATGTATTTTGTGAAAAAAATTTGTCTTCCTGGTTAAAAATCAATCTTTTATTTTTTAAATTTGTGGTTTTGGTCGAAGTTTTAACTTTTTTTTAAGTTTGTCTTTCCCAATTCAGATTCAAATGTTTAAACAATTCTGTTTTTTTTTCACTTAGTTTTTCAAACTGAAAATTTGACGATTTTATTTTTGGCTTATGATTTATCTTTTTTAGTTGAAAATTCAACTAATTCGTTGAAAATTAATCTTGCTTGATTAAAAACTAAGTTTATTGTTAAAAAATTTTCTTTCCAGTTTGACAATTTAACATATTTTAAAAAAAATCGACTCTTTAGCTCTAAAAAACAACCTTTTTTGTTGAAAACTATTTCATTTCTTTAAAGAATACATTTTTTTTAATTATTTTTTTTTGTTAAATTTTTTTGTTACGAATCCATCACCTTTGGCTAAAAATAAACTTTTGTGTCAAAATTTCATTTTTTCCTGTAGAAAATTCACCTCTTCTCAAAAAATAATTATTTTCTAAAATCAATATTGCTTAGAAATGTAACTAATAATTTTTTTGTGTCGATAATATTGATCTTTAATTTATTGATGCGAATTTAAATTTTATTTTTTAAACAGAGAAATATCACGTAATATGGGGATGCTGTCTAGTAATAATGAATTTAGTAACACAAAAGCGAGTACAAGGTACAAGCGATTATCTTCAATTCATTATGAAATTGAATTATTTGCTTATTTTCTGCAGCAAAATAAACCAATTTGTTCATTAATTACTCTGGTAACATTAAGTACCCTTTATATATAATTGAACATTTCATTATTAAAATATTGCATATTATATAGTTTTTGAAAATGTTTCTGGACAATTTTTAGTATAATTTATGATTTAAAGTAAGATTTTGCTTTTACAGGTTGTAAAAAAATTGTTTTATAAGCTATACAGCTCAAAAATATATTAATTTATAATTAATAATTACAGATTTTTGTTTACTGTTCCAATTTATTGCCAATTTTTCGGAATTTCCCTATTTTCCTGCTTTTATCGTTCTTTGAAGTTAACTGAATTTTTAAAACACAATGAATGTGTGTCTGACTGTAGCTGGTATCAACTACTTACAGACAAAAATTTTAAATGTCACAAAATTATTTTTTTTTTAAATATAGGCTTCTGTAGAAAGATAAGAAATAACATTTTTTACTTGGTTATTTCTTCAGGTAATTATTTATAATAATAAACATAAAAAACTAAAAAAATATTCTTTACAAATTAAATTGGTTTTAAAGAAGTCAATCGTCGTAAGTTTATGAAATATTATTGAAACTTTTTAAAATTTGATATGAGCACGAGATATACCACAGTGATGACTGGAAAATGAGGAAATAAAAATCACCTTTTCTTAAAATGATAATCTTGAATTTCAAACAAACACAGTTAGTAATCTTGTTTTTTAGTTTCTTTGACAAAAATTATCATGGTACAATTTTGTTTTAAAATTAATCTAAAAATTAAACTTTTTTTTCAAATTTCTATTCTTTGGCTTAACATTCAACTGTTTTATAAAAAATTTATTTTTTTGTCTTGAAAATTTAACTCATATTAAAACTTTCTTAAAACTTCATATTTTAGTTACTTCATAATTTTAGTAGATAGCTTTTTTGTGTTGAAAATGAATTTTCCTAACTACAAATGTAGCTATTTTGTTGAAAATCCAACATAATGGTAGAAAATTCATATTCTGCGTTTAAAAATTTAACTGTTTTGTCAAAAATTCGTCTTTGTCGCTTTCAAATTTCATCAAATTCATTAAATTTTTTTTTCTTTAATGACTATCATATGTCTTTTTTGTTTGTTGAAAAAAGTAAATATTTTGTTAAGAATAAGTTTTTTTTGCGAAATCCAATCGTTTTCTACTTTTAGTTAAAATTTTGTGTTGAATTATCAACTATAACATTTTTTGCCGAAAAAACAAGTGCTTCGTTGGAACTTAAACTTCTTATTTAAAAGTTAATTTTTTGGGTTAAAGGTATATAATTTAAGTAGAAAACTTGTTTTTTTTTAAATTAACTTTTTAACTCAAGCTTTAAATATTTTATTAAAAAATTATATTTTTGGGCTTAGCATTCAACTGTTTTATAGAATATTCTTCTTTTCATGTTGAAAAATTAAATTAGCAAAATAATAATATAATAATAATAGAGGAAATTAATTTTTTGTTTATTAAAATATCAACTATTACACTTTTTGTTAAAAATTTAGTTCCTGGTTCAAAATTTGTATAGAAAATTCATCTTCACAGCTTGGAAAATATGTTGATAATAAATAATATTATAATTAATATTATTTGTGTCGAGGTACGATTTTTCTAAAGTTATTAAATTTGGCTCATGTTTTTAACTTTCTATAATTATTATTAAAAATAATATTCTAAAGGAAAAACAAAATATTTCAAAAAGTTTCCGCTCGTCACACTTAGAAAGACTATTATTTTAAAAAAATTGTGATTTTTAAGTTTCTGTTCTCAAGTAATTGGAGTAGGCTTTATTTTTCTAATCTTTCAATTTTAATTGAATTTAAATTAATTTATAAATTTCATTTTGAATCAATTTATTCAATTAATTCATTTTATTATTATATTAATATACCTAATTTATTAACCTAATTTAATTTAAACTTTTAATAAAATTTTTTTTAATCAATAAATTTTAATTTTTTTAAAAATTAAATTAAAATTTAATTTCATCATAAAAATATGATATATTATATAATGTATAATTATATAATAAAATGATAATATAATAATAAAAAAATTTCATTTAATTTTTTGTTGTTAAAGTTACATAATGTAAGTAGAAAACTCATTTTTATGGGGTTGAAAATTAACTTTTTGACCGAAAATTTAAACATTTT
>JAUELO010000272.1:3262633-3280380 GCA_032357855.1 Amphibolips quercusostensackenii | reverse complement strand
TTCAATGAAAATGTAAAGTGTCTGATTATTAAGTGACTATACATAAATTTAATAAATTTTACATTTGAATGAACTCTCAACTGTGTTCGTAAATACTTCGTTGAAAGAGGGGCATAATATCATTGCACTAAAATTCGCTTAACAGGTAGATGACTGAAGTTGCACACCAAAAAAATGCCTAAGACTAACAATACAATAAAGGAAAGGGTAGAAACTCTCCTTTATCTTATCACGGCGCGTACAATCTCAATGGCGTGATACCGAAAAGGATGCGCATCATGCCTCGAAAAGTCTCTAGTATTCGCAAATCATACTCGAAATCTCAAAAATTCACAATGGAAAACGAAGTCTCAATACTCAAAATCACCCGAAATGAAAAATCTGGAGAAAAGAAAATTCGTCTACTGACGCCTAACTCGATTCACAAAGATTCCTGTAGTCCTCTCAAAATCCTCAACAAGCAAAGCCTGGCAAAAGTTTATTACAGGATAACATTCGCCGTCCGGCCGTCAGAGAGTTGCCGTCTTTATTCTGTGCTGGTCGCGAACACTAAACTGGCGCGCTCTATCCTCGTTTCGCCTTCTCCACTTCTTTTGGTCTTGCCAGAATCTTTGTCCGTCTGGTGCTGCCCCCTTTAACCCTGCAATTGGTTACCGCTCTGTGAGAGTTAACTGGATGTCCCTCTGGTAGTATGCCGGCTCGAATATGTGGCAAGATGGCTGCGCCGGTATGGTTTTGATAGGTGCCAGGCATAGTATGGCCCGGTGGTACGTTGCAACCTTTTATAATCCAGAGTGATATGTGGATTATTTCGGAGCCGGTCAGGTGTCAGTAGAATAAGCCATCGTAGATGGATAGTGCAGGTTTTTGTGGTCAGCTGGGTAGTGGCACATGTTGCGAAGTGCGAAAATTTCAAAGAGGATAAGACAGTCAAGAATGTTTTGTAAATCGAGATGGGACGTCAGGTCCCTATTTAAAATGGACCTCAAGGTGCCTACCAGGAGAAAATCCTGACGCACTGAGTGTTTTTGTGTACATGACTGGTTCGTTTATAGAAAAAAAAACATGCACTACTGGTTAGTGTATAAGGAAATGGAGTAAGAAATCGGAATATCGCAATCGCGCGTTGTGGTTTTGTGAACTTTTATAAAAATTAATGTGCCAGATTAGGGGTCGCATCAAAGGATGGACAAAACTACATTTTTCATAAGCGAAATCAGTGTTATGAACAATATTCAGAAAAAATAACTTACCTTAAACGTTTCAATTTTGTCTTCACTTATCTGTCACTTAAATGTTTATAAAAGTTCACAAAACCACAACGCGCGATCCCGCTATTCCGATTTTTTTTCCATTTCCGACCGGCTGACAGTTGTTGCTGCGCTCCTTTTTATTCGGCTTCGGTCATTAATGGTCAGAAATGCGTACCGCAAGTTCCGCACTACTCAGTCGTGTGTCATAAAGCAAAGAGTACTGTAGCTCGCACTACTCACTGCTCTATTGACATTGGTGTAGCATAAACGTCTTAGTTACTCTCGGTAAACGACTGGCTAGTGTCTTTACACTAACCAGTAGTGTATGATTTTTTTCTATAAACGAATCAGTCGTGTATAGAAAAAGCGTGTTTCAGAATTTTCTCTGTGTATTCCTTTTAAGTTTAAGTGACAAATTCGTAATTATAATTATTTCCTGGAAAAAAATTAAATTAAATAAAGTATGCGAACAAAACCTTGTGTCGTTTTTCAAAAAATATAATTGTTTTATTTTTATTGTTTATTTTTTACGATTAAAACCTAACTTTGCGTCCCATCAACAAATTATTCATGGCAAAGGAGGAGGGTCAATAAGGGCCGATTTCGGTCCCCTCCAAATTTGACAAAAACCTGTTCGAAAATATTTTGTAATGCTACAAAAAGGTTCCTAAATACATAAGAGCATAAGCGGTGTTACTCAAGGTCGATACAAGGTCATCTGAAGGAAATAAAGAGCGGTCGTGTATGTCATGATCCTTTTACACTGATGTAATCCCCGATCAATATCCTACATTTTGTGGTGTAAAATGTAGTGTTCCTATTTAAAATAAGGAAATGACCCTCAAATGACCTTGAAGATGGAGTTCAAGGTCAACAGTAAGATCACTGATGTAGTGCCCGATAAATCAGTTACTGAGATAAGGGGCCCATTAATTTTGACCTTCATATGACCTTGTATCGACCTTTAGTAACTCTGTTTAGGCTCTTATGTCATTAGAAACCTTTTTTTTACCATTAACAAACATTTTCCAACAGGTTTTTGTCAAATTTGAAGGGGGCCGAAATCGGCCCTTATTAACCCTTATTCTTTGTAGCTCCGATTTGTATGAGCTTTGACAAAAGAGAATTTACAGTCACCTAATTACAGTTGTCGATGCTTTGACCTTCAATTTCGAAACATCTTTGCACAATTGTGGGATTAATATAAAGACCGAGCGCATAGCGTGAGGCGAAAACATTATCGATCGCGAAGCGCGAGAACCAACAGTTACGCGCACGTCGTGCGATGAGAGAATGTGCCCGCTTAGCGGGCAGATTTTTGTTCATAGGTTGTGTCGTTTGTCCAAAAATTACATGTTATTTTTAATGTTTTTTTTACGAATAAAACAAAAACTACGCATCCTATCGAAAAATGATTCATAACAAATTTGTAGCTTTTTTAGGGTAAAAAAATGTTGTCCATTGATTTTTCCTGCAGCTTGTGTTGTTTTTATAAAAATTTAATTTTTTTATTTTTAATGCAGTTTTTTACGAATAAAATAAAAACGATGGGTCGCAGCAAAATATGAGTGAGAACATAAATACATAAATACATAAATACAAACAATACATCATTACCAAATTTGTAAACAATGCAGCAAAATATATTAATAAATCATTGAAATATATTGTTTCTGCACTTTTAGTCTATATAATGTAATATTTTAAGAAAACCTAATTTTTGTACAATGACATTTGCAGGTACTTTTGAATAAATTTTTGTAAATCAAAAGATCAATATACTTTATCGAGAAATCATAAAAATATTATCCATAACTTTTAAAATTATATTCTGATCCGATGCTCATTTCACAACATAAAAATCATTACACATGTATTTGCATCAAAATGTTTAAATACTTCTCACGATATATTTTTTTATTTAAGCTTTCTGTTCTCAAGAAATGATTTTTAATAAACATTTACACTAATTAAAAAAAAATTGAAGTAAAAAAATAACAGCGTATCAAAATAAATTTCGTTATAATTGAAACATATCTACATATAAAATTGGAAATTATTTCAAATTCTCATTTCACGGCCATTATCATATATATCAGTGCATCAAAAAACATCGCTGAATCTTTGAACCATTATTTTATCTAATTTCAACAAATATATTCCGATTTAATACTTAGTTAAACAAGTAAAATTTATTAAACAATTACTTGCATTTAAACCTTTGAATAATTTAAAAAACAACAGCTTACGGAAATACATCGCCAAGTAATTAAAACATAATCTACATATAATATTAAAAATTAAATTAAGATACTACCTCTCTTTTTTCGTGGTTATCATGACAGTAAATTAAGCATCACTTCTCCACGCTTTAGGGAAGTGAATTGAAAAAATTGAAACTTCGACAAATTTAAGCTTTAAGTCTCCTCTTAAAAATTTTTCTAAAAAAAAAAAATAATAAAAGATTTACTTGTTCTTGAATTATATTTAAAAATGTGGATGCATGCGTCGAATTGACACCTTTTGTTGATAAAACTTTTGTCAATAAATAATTATTTTCTTTGAAACATTTAAATAATTTCTACTTCATATGTTATTGGAAATTTAAATTATTTATAAAATTTTTAATTAATTTAAAAAAAAACTTAAATCATATTTACATATAATTTTAAAACCTGAAAAAATTAAAATTAACTCTTTTTGCAATTAATATTGTGGACAAATTCATAAGTCAATATTTAATCAGTGCACAATATAAAAAGCAATAAACAATAATTTTCGTTAAAACATGTAAATCAATTTTCCTTTATATTCTTTGTATTAAAATTTTATTTCTGAAAATTTAAGTTATTAAAAAACTTTTATACTAATCTTCGAAAAAATCAAAACATAATTTTAAGATACAATTTTTGAAATTGAATTCAGATATTTATTTGAGCATTAAGCTACAAATTCAAACTTTCAGATAACTTTTTTTTGATATTTTTCAATTTTTAATTTCATTTTTCCGAATCTGAATTATAAGTAGCCTCTTATAATTATTTTAGAAAGAATTAAAACATATTTATATATAATATTTAAAATAATAATATTCAGATACCCATTTTACAACAACAGAGACGTTTAAAAAATTATATGTAAGTAAAATAGGGGTATTCTAAATATAAATAAAACTTTATTTTGCAAATTATCTTTAATATTGGATTATACAACCTTCAAGTGATTAATTAATTTATGTTACATAATTTTATAAAAACTAAATTTTAATCTTTATCTGATGTAATATTGTAAAAAATCATTCAGCTAATAATTAATTAATTATATTTTAAAGAAAGAAGCATTAAACTATGAAGTCCATCAAAACATTTAAATAATTTTCGCTCAATATATATTTTTCATCTTTTATTTATGAAAATTTGATTTATTGATAACCTTTTGAAATAATTTTAAAAAATATAAGTTTTCATAGAATCAGTTAATAATTGAGTAAGTAGTTCACAACATAAAAGGATCAAACTATTATTCTTATTAAAACATTCAAATAATTTGTACCTAATTTTTTTTTTAACTTTAACTTTCATTTATAAATATTTCATTTATTAATGAGATCTTTAAATGATTCTGAAAAACTTTAGTTCAAAAAAGATTAAATTAATGAGAATATAATGATAATAAATATTAATGATAAACTAATGTTTAACATTATTTTAATTGAAACATTCAAATGAGTCCTAATTTATATATATTACAAAATGTTTTATTGCATTTCTGAAAATTTGATTCATTAATTAACCTTTTATATTGATTCAAAAAAAAATTAAACATATATTTATATCATTTTGAGAATGAAATTCAGATAATCATTCAACAACTTTGCAAAAGTTAAAAAAAATTATATAATTTTAATGGAATATTTAATTACATAACGTTAAAGTGAATAATAAATTTATATTACTCAATAGAAAACATTTAAAACTCAATCTTTATGTAATTTCATATTGTGAAAAAAATTATTTAGCTAATAAAAAAATAATCATTTGAGAACATAAAAAGCATTAAATAATTATCTCCATCGGAGCATTCAAATAATTTTTACCTAATAGTTTTTTGGAAATTTGAATTACTAATAACCTTTTACACTAATTGCAGATAAAATAAAAACATATGTACATATAATTTTGAAAATCGTATTCACTTATTTCACAACATAAGAAAAATTAAAAAAATTATGTAACTGGAATAGGGGTATTTTAAATATAAATAAATTTTCATTATACAAATTATAGTTATTATTTAATTACATAACCTTAAAATATCGTAACCATTTAAAAAATTAGATATTTATAATAGAGGTTTTTTGAATAATAAAATAAACTTTTATTATACAAATAATAGACAATATTCAGTTACACAATCTTGAGGTAAATATTCAATATATGCTCGGCATAAAAAGCATTACAAAATTATTTTAATTGAAATAATCAAATAATTTTTACATTGTATTTTTTTTCTTTATTCAAAATTGCATTTCGATACATTTAATTTATAAATGTCCCATACAAATAATCCTAGAAAAAATTTAAATACATGTATATATTAATTAATCATTTTACAACAGAAAAATCAGTGCATAGTGAACATCATTAAAACATTGAAATAATTTTCACTTTATATTTCTCTAAACACTTACGATTCACTAATAATCTTTTAAACTAATTTTACAAAAAAGCAAAACATACGTTAATTTAATTTTTAAAGCAGAATTCTGATATATATTTCACAACATCACAAAAATTTACAAAAATTATTTAATTTGAATAGAAGTATTTTCAACATTAATAATCTTTTATTTTACAAATTATAGACAATATTCACTTGCATAACCTTCAAGTGAGTAATCGATTTATGCACCTAATTAAAAATATTAATATTTAATCTTGATCTAACTTGATATCATGAAACTTTGTCTGGAAGGAAGTCCAAACGAATTACTGATTCAGTTTTCGCGAAAAAATCCTCCTTAAATTTTCGTTAAATTAAGATGAAATCGCCTTTCAAACATAGAGAAAAATGGATGGAGACAATTTTGTTTTATCTTCTTAGAAAAATGTTTTCCATGCTCAGTGTGATTTGGGCTTCAGACTCAGGTGTGCGTGGAATGAAAAAAAAATTGTTAACCTTTAATGATAATTGTTATAAACAAGTTCTATTTACAACTACTGAATATTATAGATTGCTCATTTGCACAGGAGATTTCGGCATTCATATTACTCAGTTTTATAAATAAGGTGACACTTGATCAAAAAAATATGTCTCCCGATATGATTTCATAATTATAGAAACAAATTATGTAAACAAATTCCTAATGTGAATATTTGCAGAAAAAAAATATATTACCTCCTAATTGTCCCTAATTTATATTGACTGTAAAGTTTCGTCATGTCATGTCACTGATAACACTGTCTTAAACTGTTAATACAATGATTTATAAAATTAATAAATAGTACTAAACATAAAAACCTCCCATACTTAATTCTTATAAATCTCCCTGAAAACATATATAAAGGACAATTAAGAGATACAATTTTTTGTGTTGACTTCACATATTCGTAATGTGAATTTTTTTAAATAATGTACTTCTGAAATTAACAAATAATACCGGGACACACATTTTTTGGATCAAGTATCACTTTATCCATAAAAATGAGTAATTTTAATGCTAAAATATCCTTTACCAAGAGGCAATCTATAATACTTAGTGTTTTTTAATAAAACTTTT
Source organism: Amphibolips quercusostensackenii (assembly GCA_032357855.1). NCBI lineage: Eukaryota > Metazoa > Arthropoda > Insecta > Hymenoptera > Cynipidae > Amphibolips > Amphibolips quercusostensackenii. The sequence goes on along the minus strand of JAUELO010000272.1, from coordinate 3,273,348 downwards.
TCATAACAATCATCATTACAAGTCAACAATTTTTTTTATTTCAAGCACCCCTAAGTATTAAACCCGAGTCGCGCTCAGCATGAAAAACATTTTTCCAAGAAGATAGAACAAAGTTTGCAGCTTCTTTTGTTCGTGAGTATTGAATCAGAATATAATTTATAAAATCAGAGATAATAATGTTTTAATGATTTAGCGATGTTTCTTAATGCACACATTCGCAATAATGTCCGTCAAATCAGAATTTAAAATAATTTTCTAAATTATATGTAGATGTGTTTTAATTATTTAATAATGTATTTTGATACGCTGTTATTTTTCTACTTTAATTTTAATTTTTTTTAATTATTGTGAATATTTATTGAAAAATCATATTTCAAGAAAGAAAAGTTTAAATTAAAAAATGCAAAGTAAAAAATATTTAAAAACTCTAATGAAAATACATGTTTAATGATTTTGCTGTATAGTATATTGATCTACTGATTTTTAAAAATTTATGTAAAAGTAAAAAGTATTTATACAGGATAAATTTTCAACGACAAATGAGTACTATTTAAATTCTTAATCATATGAATTATTATTGATATTTGTTTTCGGATTTATCACTACATTGGTTAAATCATGCACCTGAAATATTCAAAAAATTATATCTCGCTCTTTACTGTGTTAATGATAGTAATCGGTAATTAAATAATTCTACGTTGCACGGATCCATTAAATACGTTCTTTCAGAATCTGATTTTAGCAACACTTCAAGTTTCCAAAAACTGTTAACAAATAAATAGTTATTCGAAATTCAGGTAAATAATAAAGATAAATAATAAAGTTGGCACGTGCATGCGCGCGCATATAATAGTATCGCAGCCTATAAACAATCCATGAGTTACTATCGTTATTTTTTTCATTGCATTCTAACCTACTGATGCTAAGCGGACACCGTGTCAAACCTCCAGCAAGCAAACGTTACTCTTAAAAGTCGTTACTTTCGTTCATCTTTCATTGCATTCTAGCCCACGGATACTGAATGGAACATTATGAATATAGATTACGTCTGAAATGTAGTTTTATGCTGATTTTTATCAAAAGCTGCTGTAACGATTTTACATAAGATGTCCAAGGATTAAATAAAGCTTGAAAAAAGCTTTAAAACATTACGCAATGAGACGTGTTTATTTGTTAAATAATATTGTTGTTAACTGTTCGCAACGTTTTGACACACAGGTTAATACTCATTGTTAAGGACCATTCTTCTAAGCATCATATACCTCAGAGAAACTTGTATATATCATCGAAGAGAAGACTCGCTGTATTCTAAAGGGGACGTCTCGATCTGAAATGTGTAGAGTCTTTGTAATCCACAATCATCTAGCGGACGCTATTAAGGATAATACTAACATGGGTACAGATTACGCCTAAAAAGGATTTTAATTCTAGTCTTCATCAAAAGCTGCTACAGCGCCTTCAGACAAAATGTCCAAGTATCAAATTGAGCCTAAAAGTCATATCAAAAAGTTGCAGAATAGATAGTTTTCATTTGTTATATAATGACCTTGCCATATATTTGCAAACTTCGTGTACCCTGCGTTTTTGTGTGTGGGAAACAGTTTTTTTAACATTATTTACATTGAAGAAACTTTTACGTATCTTTGAAAACAAGACTTGCTGCTTTCAGATAAGATCGTCTCGATCTGAAATATATGCAGTTTGTATAGCCTATAATCATCTAGCAGACGTTATTAGAAATGATACTAACATGGATGCAGATAACGCCTGAAAAAGATTTTAATTGTTATTTTTGTCAAAAGCTTCTATAATTCCTCAAAAACAGAATACGAATAGATGTTATTTCAAGTCTTTTTACTTTCGGGAAGTAATAAATTAAATTTTCATATACGAAAAAATGCATTAGGCAATTAAATCTAGAAGGACGATCAACTTATGTTATAATTATCATTAATAATGACATTACCTTGTTTCACGAACATCATCCACATTTAAAGTTATGTTAAAGAGTGGGAACGATTTGCTAAGCTAATTATTGGCTAAAATTGTTCTTATATTTTTGATTCGATTACTACATTGTATTTGTAAAGCAATTAAGAACTGAATTTAATTTTGAAATCGTATGTCAGTGTTGGCAGCTAAAACTAAATATATGATTGTGTTAACTATATCAGTCACATATGTAAATTTAAATATTTTGTTGTTGTTTATAAAATGTTTATTTTGTTTTTAAATTCAGAATGGTTTTGTGAAATGTTGTTTCGTCTTTAAAGTCACTACATTATGTTTTATATTGTGAATTATTCAAGCATGCTTTGATGCTGTTGCTACATTTGGAATGTTTGTGAAGATTTTTTTATAGAAAGTATAATTAAAATTGTCTGAGCACAAGTACCTAGTGACTTGTATTGAGCGCTGTCCAACACTGACATTCGTTTTGCACAGTCAAGAAAAGGAGATGAGCACAAGCATACCGTTGAGTAATATATGTATAATGAGAACAGATGGTATAAGTTGTTATTGCAGAGATATTTCTTAGAAATAAAAGAAATGAATGTTTTTAGGAATAATAATTTTAAACCAACTTTTGTTATAATTACATTTGTTGTAGAAGTTAGTATGCTGCATTACAGTAGTCCATATCCGTAATTTTATTTGAACTATTGTCTTCTTTTCTTTTAATTATTATGATCCTAGCAAAATATCATTTATAGCAATTAGGATCTTGATGTAATATTTCAGTATGAAACATCATTTTGGTGTTCTTCTCTGCTAATACGTAGCGGACGTTTTGTTTAACCTCTATACGTTATTCCACATGAGCATTTAGGTTTATTTTTGTCTTATTTTTTGTTTTGTTTGAAGACTGACTAGTTTGATGAATTTATAAAGTTCGCAATTTACTAAATGTTCTAAATGTTATTTTGTTTATTGTGTATTTCTGTTATTTTATTTTTCAATGTCGTTCAGCAAGATCTTTTGGATAAGTATTGTAATAGATTAGTTTTCTTAACTACGTCTAGATTGTCATTGTGAAAAGTTTTGTCAAAATATAGCTATGCTAAATCTACTATGTTTGATATAATTACAATCTTGTATAGTTTAGGACGACTAGAATCTAAATTAAGTAGTCTATCTGAGAAAGTGTTCTTAGGAAACCAATTGGTTTCAATATGATTGCTAAAACCAATGGGTTTTAATATAATTGCTACTTTCTCTAATAATCTTATTGTTTATGGAACTTATGGAATATTTATTTTCAATTTTAATGTAAATTTGAGTCTAGGATAAAAAGGATTAAAATTATAAATAATTTTTTGAATTTTGTCTATTAGAACAATAAGAATGGTATCATCAACATACCGGTAATAAGTTCCTACTGTAGTAGTAGTAGTAGTAGTAATTTTACCATTAGTAGTAGAAGTAGTGGTAGGGTGAAGAAAATAAATAAAATGTTTTGTTCTGGATATCACACCACTCTTTTATTTTATTTGTTACACAAATAATTTTGTGACTAAACAATAATAATTTTTAAATTCATTAATTTACTTCGTCCACATCAATGCCGTATATTTCCGCTCACTTATCGGATGTTTTATTCTCGTGATTTCTTTTTTGCTAATATCAAATTATCATTATTTAAAATCAGCGTTGACAAGTATTATAAAATTTTCTGTAGCTATATCAGTAAATGGAAAAAAGGGTTAGCCTGCCAAAAAATTCCGTACCGGTAGACATTTTGAACTTTCAATTAATCAAAAAGAATTTTTTTGTCCATCTAAGTATTGTCCTCTAGTTCGCACTCATCTATGTCAAACAATATTATTATCTAATAAGTCTAAGACTTATTTTCTGACATGCTTGTAAAAAAGTTACCTTCTGCAAAAAAATGTAAAACCAGACATCCAACATCCAATAGAGAAATTATTGAATATTTTAAATTATCCAAAGACAAAAGTTATCTAAATTGTATTAAAAAAAGCACACTATAAATTTAGAATCCCCTTTAAACGGCGTTTTTTTTACTTTCAACAGTAGTATTATTAATAAAATTGAGATATTTTTTTTAGTGAAGCCTACCATCATTTTCTTGTCATATGCATTACTTTTATGTCTGTGATTTATTATTTTCACACAAAAAAGTAATTATCGCTTTTAAGCATTCTAAAGCATCGCAACATAACTTTAAATTATTTTTTGTAATTTATAAAAAAATTCGCAATTATTATTTACTTTAATCTCAGAAACAATTCGTTTATTTTCAGTTTCGCAAAAATGTTGTACAGTCACCAGAAAACAAACACGCGCGCTACGCGCTAAATTATTGTTTGCGCTAAGTTTCTTTATTACTGTTTAAATAACATAGCAACCGATTTTTTCAAGATTGAAAAAATTCCTTCAAGCCTAATGTTTTTTTTTTTGAAATAACGGATTTCTGGTGAAAAATGTTAACATATACTACAATTGTTGAAAAAATATAAACCTTTGTTTAAATCTAGACTAATTTTCAGTGAAAAATGCGAGCATATCCTAAAATTATTAAAAAAGTTTTTATCTTCTTTGAAATCTTATCATTTTTTATCAAAAATTTTGATTTATGTTATAAGATGCTAACTAAACCAAAAATAGTGAAATAAATTATTCTGAATGATTATATAAAAAGTGAAAATAATCTGAAAAACATTAGAATTTTTCAAAATCAGAAATACCAATTCTTCATTTAAAACACTAAAATGGCATTAAAAAGTAATCCCAAATTGTGAATCTTCTTCAAAAATTAATTTTTCTTTGTTGAATTAAGCGAACTTTCTTTTCTCATCGCTTCTTACCAAATTTTAAAATAGTGAGTGGATTTCATCTTAAAAAAGCCTATTTTCTCATAAAAAGGATGCTTCACAAGTTTGAAATGTTTAATTTTTGGAAATAAATGTTTGATGCCTCAAACCATCAACCATTAATTTTTAAAATGAAACGATATTAAACAATCATCAATATTAATAATTTATTGATTTATTTCAAGAAATTAGATGAAGCAAAGTTGTTGGGAATCTTAATTTAGAGAAAATCGGTTTTTATATAATAAAATTTCATAATTATTAAAAATTTGTTAAGAATCAATAGAAAAAAACACAATCTAAAATAGAAATTTTTCTAAAAATAATTCTTTTATGTTTCAAATATTTCAATGGTAAATAATATGTTCTCTCTGATTTTTATTTAAATGAACCGATTTCCTGTGAAAAACGTTAATAGAACCTGAAACTGTTCAAAAATTGAACATTTTGGTCGAAATATAAGGACTCTTGTTTTTAAATACACATTTTTGTGTGAAACGTTAACATAAGCTTAAATTTTCAAAAAATATGAACCTTTAAAACCTAATAATTATTGTTTGAAAGTGTCAATTTCTGGTTGAAAAATGCTAACAAACCCGAAAAACGTAAATTGTTAACAAATTTTTGCCTCTTCATAGAGGAAGCTTTGTGATAATAACATTTTCAAAAAAATTTTAATGCATTCAATTCAACCTTTCTTAGTTCAAAAATGTCTCATACAAAGTTCTAATAGATTGTGCAGATGTGTGTGTGTGTGTGTGGATATGTGTGTATATAGGTGTGTGTGTGTGTGGATGAGTGTGTGCATACAGGTGTGTGTATATAGGTGTGCGTGTGTATGTTTGTGCGTTTGGGTGTGGATAAGGGCGTGTAGATAGGTATGCGTGTATGTATAGTGTGTTTGTATGTGTGTGTGTGAGTGTGTGTGCATGTGTGCGGTTGTGTGTGCGTGGATGCGTGTATGTCACACTTTTTTGTGAACACGATAACTTGAAAACGGTTGCAAATAAATTGATGAAATTTGAAGATCTTATTTTCATCACTCATATTTTGAAACTGACCGTAAGATTTCTGAAAATATTTATGGAATTTTTTTTAGTACTTTATATTATTTTTTAAAAAGGCTTTCATAGTAAAACTTTTCATCAACGTAATTCAAGATTGATGCAAAAATATAAAAAATTTTTTGGTTCGAGACAAATCGATTGACCTATACTATTAACATTCTTTACTGAGAGTAAGGAACTGATGGTCATTTGTATTATATTAAAAATCGAATTTTATAGTGAAAAATTTTTTGGTCTACATTACTTAGAGTTAATGCAAAAACATAAAAGATTCCTTACTTTGACACAAATCGATTGACCCAAATATTATTATATTCGATCAAAGATAAGAAAAGTTATGGTCATTTACATGTCATTTATATTATACTAAAAATCGATTTTTATAGTACAAATTTTCTGATTTTCATAATCATAACCTGAGGTTGATGCAAGAATAGAAAAGATGTATTGATTCAAGAGGAATCAATTGCGTCGTGTATTAATAATATTTAAAATTATTTATTAAATAATTTAAAAGTTTTTATTTAAGATGGTTGTCGTGCTATAAATGGGAAAAAAGTTTTTAATGACTTTAAGAATTAAAATTATATTATCAGTCATGTTTTATAAAAGAAAAGAAATTATTTAAAAAATAGTTATTGCATTTGAATATTCTCCTACTTCCACTGCTTACCAATTTTCTAAAAATCGTTAGAATTTAATTAATCACAGCTTTTTCCAAGGAAAATATTTCCTACAACTGTACTATATCCAATTTAGAAAATAAGTGAGTAATCTTCAAATAAATATATATATATATATATTTTAAATATATGTTTCGTAAAAAAAAAGGTTTAAAATATTTCAGCTACAGAAGAATTTGATTTTAAAATTGGAAACAGAAGAACTAAAGAGAATCTTTTTCCTAAAAACAAATGAGCCGTTGACTATTTAAATTCAACAACTTTTAAAAAATTAGTATGAAGCGGTAATGAAAATTCAATTACAAAAAGCAGTTTTAAAATAAACATGATGTTTTCGATTTAAAACAATATCCTTACAATTTCAAATAATCAAAACCAATCAGGTTTGCAAAAATGATTGCTAAATTTCGGAAACATATTGTTACACCGCTTTTGTGAATCCAATTCTGTTAAAATTCAATTTTGCAAAACTGAATTATTTTTTAATTTAATCCCTCTGGCCAGCATTAATCTCCTCCATATCAAAATTGATTTTCAAATCACACGCTCTTTTTAAAAGGAAATCAGGTTTTTCGTAATTGTACATTCGAAATGAAGCTTCTTAATACTCACTTTTTAAAATCAATCATTAAAACCAAAAATGGTCTAAATTTCCTCTGCCCGAGTAATTGATTAATAATTTCCTGCTTCCGTGCATTTTTTTACTCGTGGATATTCACTATTTGTAAGGCTTCTTTAGCTATATTTTAAATTCAGACAAGAGGAAAGAGAATGGAAACGATCATCGGACGTGTTTAATTATCATTTAAAAACTAATCTATGAGCAAAAAGATACCACGAGTCGATTCAGTTATGGTCAACGAAGCCAGGATTGTCCGAGGGAAAAGCGATCTCGGTATTTTCAGCGGTACTCGTTCCATGAGTGTCTCCACCATCCGATAACACTCAGGGATGGATTGGTTTTTTGCTTCTGGAACAATTCTATCCCGGGCTATTATCCTCTTCCCCTCTTACCACCCTTTCTACCTCGTTTCCTTCTCCGACATCTCCCCTTTCACTCAATCACTCTTCCTCCCTCCTCCCCTCTTACACTCGCTTCCTTTCTCTCTCTCCTTCCTCTCTATCCTTTTTCCTCTCTAGCTTTCTTCCTTTCTATCCCTCTTTCTTTCTATCCTTTCTTTTTTACCATTCCTTTCCCTCTCTATCCTTCTTGACTCACTATCCTTCCTTTCTCTCTGTTTTTCCTCCTCCACCTCCTCAACCTACTCCACCTCCCCAACCTACTCCACATCCTTCACCTCCTCGGATTCATATTTCCGGCGAGATCGCATCGTGCAAAAACTATAATTGTATAAAAGATGTTCCTCGCGTCCCGTGGAATGCCGCCAAGTTTGCGATTTTCACATAGATCTTTCTGCGGAGTTGGCTCAAAAAAGAACGAAATCGATTTTCCGATTATACACGTCACTTGTGCTTATAATGAAGAAAACATTACTCTTTCTCTATTCTCGGAAACATTCATTGACATCACATCCGGACGGGAAATAAGAAGAACGATACTCTAATTTGAGTGTTTCTGGTATCTTTTTTTATTTCTTATTATGATTTTAAATATATTTATTGATTACAAAAATAGGGCGCTACGTGCGCTACATCGGCTTTTGTGCAATTCGAATTTTAGTTTTAATCTGCTTCCTATTAGGAAATAAGCATTGTCATAAATAGTTTATAAAACCGAAAAAAATATTCTTATTGCTAATTATCACTAATTTTGACAGGGAACTGAATGTTAACTGCAGGAAAAAATATTTAAGGGTAAGAATGTTCATTTACCAATATTATTTAGGATTTTATGTCTTTTCTCTTGCTTTTTCTTTAGAAAAAAGTCGTAAGTCTGATTTAATTTTGTTATTGTAGGGCACATTTTATCCCTTAGAAGATTCTTTACAAATCTTTTTGGTATGTATTTATTTTAAAAATGTTATCTAAAAAAAATTTTGATTATAAACATAAGAATTGTATAGTTCACAAATAAATTTTTCAAATAAAAAAGTACGAAAGAGATTTTAAGAAAATCTCTTAAGGAATAAAATTTTAGAAACATTAGAATAAAATAAGAATCGCGCTTTTTTGAAACCGACCAAAGGATTACTGAAAACATTGATTATGTTTTATTGTATCACTTTATAATACTTTAAAAATCAGTTTTTTATAATAAAACTTTTTTCCTTAACGTAATTCAAAGTTGATGAAAAAAATATAAAAGATTCCTTAGTTTGAGACGAATCGATTGACCTAATATTAATACATTTCATCAAAAAGTAAGAAAGTTATCGCTATTTATTTTATATTAAAAATGTATTTTCATAGTAGAAATTTTCTCATTTTCATAATCTAAAGTTGATGTGAAAATAGAAAAGATTTGTGTGTTTAGAACGAATCAATTCACCTATAATGTTAATACATTGTATTGATGGGTCAAAGGGCTATGGTAATGCAAAGAATTTAAAAATACGGTTTTTGATAATCAAACTTTTTTCTTCAACATGATTGAAAGTTTATGCAAAAACATAAAAGATTCCTTGGTTTAGAACAAATCGATTGACCTTTAATATAATTATATTTTATCAAAGAGTAAGAAAGTTATTACTATTATATTATATTAAAAATAGATTTTTATAGTAAAAATTTTCTTATTTTCATAATTTAAAGTCAATGTGAGAATAGTAAAGATTTCCTGATTGAAGACGAATCAATTGACCTATAATGTTGATACATTTTATCAGAGAGTAAGAAAGTTATCGCTATTTATATTATATTAAAAATGCATTTTTATAGTAAAAATTTTCTCATTTTTATAATTTATAGTTGATGTGAGAATAAAAAAGAAGTAGTGTGATTCAAAACGAATAAATTGACCCATAATGTTGATACATTTTATTGAAGAGTAAAAAAGATATGCTAATGCATAAAATTCAAAAATACGGTTTTTCATAGTAAAACTTTTTTGTTCAACATAATTCAAAATTGGTGCAATGATAATAAAGATTTTTTGGTTCAAGACGAATGAATTGACATATAATATTAATCCATTCTATTATAGAGTGAGAAAGCTATGTTCATTTAAATGTCATTTATATTATACTGAAAATCAATTGTTATAGCAAAAATTTTCTCATTTTCATAATCATAACCTGAAGTTAATGTAAGAATAGAAAATATGTGTTGATTCAAGGCAAATCAATTGACCTATAATGCTAATACATAATATTGAAGATTAAAAAGGCTATTGTAATGCATAGAATTTGAAAATACGATTTTTGATAGTAAAACTTTTTACTTAAGCCTAATTCAAAGTTAATGCAAAAAAAAAGATTTCTTGGTTTGAGAAGAATCGATTGACCTATGATATTGATACATTTTATCAAAGAGTAAGAAAGTTATCGCTTTTTATATCACATTAAAAATGAATTTTTATAGGAAAAATTTTCTCATTCTTATAATTCAAAGTTGATGTGAAAATGGAAAAGAAGTAGTGATTCGAGACGAATCGATTTACTCATAATGTTGATACATTTTATTGGAAAGTGAAAAAGTTATGGTAATGCATAAAATTTAAGAATATGGTTTTTTATTTTAAAACTTTTTTAATTAACATAACTAAAAATTGATGCAATGATATAGAAAAATATTCTTGTGTGAAGACGAAACAGTTGATCAATAATGTTATTTCATTTCATCAAAGAGTAGGGAATTTATGGTCATTTATATTATATTAAAAATCCGTTTTTATAGTAAACATTTTCACAGACACATAATTTAAAGTTGATGTGACAATAGAAGAAATGCGTTTATTTAAGAGGAATTGATTGAGCTTTATTATTATTACATTTTATTAAAGAGTCAGAAAGCTATGGTAATACATAATATTTGAAAAAAAAGTTTTTCACAGTAAAATTTTTTCATTACCATAATCCAAAATTGATGCAATAACGGAAAAGATTCCTTTATTCTAGACAAATCGATTTACCTGTAATGTGATACACTTTATTATTCATCATTATCCATATTAACAATAATATCAATATTATTATAAATAAACTTCACAGAAACATTTGTTGTAAACAGAA
>JAUELO010000272.1:3226631-3241570 GCA_032357855.1 Amphibolips quercusostensackenii | reverse complement strand
TGAATTTATTTGAGCACTCGCCCTCGTTTGGCAACGGCAGACTCTCCAACACCCAGAGGAATTACGGCTACCGCTCCTCTTTCCCCCTAAGTCGCATAACCCCGTAAAAAGGGTTTGTGTCATCACCATCCGTTTACGGACCTTTTTAGGATTTATGAGGTATCTACTTATATTCCTGAAAAATATACCTTACAGCAGAGTGAAATAAAACATTGCAGACAAAATACCGGATTTTATAAAAAGTCGCGTCGATTTAACCTATAGACACCATGCAGGGAAAATTCCATAAACTATATTTCATCAAGTCTTAATATCTTTTAAGAACAGTTTAGAAAATTCTACTTAAGCCTAAAAAGCTTATATTTGACATATTGCATACAACAATAATATTACGCATAATAACTATATCACATATATTAATCATATTATGCATATGAATCATATTACACATGAATCATATTACACATGAATCATATTACACATGAATCATGTTACACATATTTATCATATTACACACATTTATATCACACATATAAATCATATTACACATTTTACATATATTACTCATATTACATGAGGCTGTTTATTCGTGATTTTTCACTTTTCCGTAGCTTTTTCTTGTGACATTGTAGCTTACTACCGCAATATTTTTTAATACGAAACATAAGCGTTTTTTCATATAACTTTCAATCAAGTAAAAAATATTAAGCCAAGATTATTTAATAATAGTAGGATAATACTTCTAATTAAGTTCTTTGCACATTCTATTTCAGTTATAAACATTGATATAAAATGAAAATTAAAATTAAAATTAAAAAAAAAGATCTTTTTAAAATCTTTTGAAAACTTAAAAATGAAATCAAAATTAATTAAAACATTCACTTAGATGGCAGATTTCCTAAACAAGTTAGGGCTCATCCATTAAATACCTTTTCCTTTTTCAGGAGTTTTCATTTTTTTTCCCGTTTTCAATAAACTTTCCCCCTTCCTCGTTTTTTTTCGCTTGCATTTAAACTGAATTTATAGAATCAAAGAAGAAAATCCAATCTTGATCAAAGGTAATTTTTTCTTGTTAAAAAGTCGACCATTATATTATTGGTTCAAAATTATTTCCAATTGTTTCAAAACTGAATGATTTGGTTGAAAATTAAAATAGTTTTTTTTTTAATTTCGCTTTATTTTTGTCTTAAAATTAATTCTCTAACTATTTTATTTTTTGTTGAATTTTCACAATTTTTAGTTTTAAATTTATCTTTTTTTTTGTTAAAAATTCAAATACTTGGTTAAAAATTCATGTAGTTTGTTGGTAGTTTTTTTTTGTGAAAAACTGGTTGTGTGTTGGAATATTTGTTTGAAACTTCATCTCTTTAAAGAAGATTCATAATTTTAAATAAAAATTCATCTGTTTGGTTTAAAATTGAACTATTTTGCTAAAAAATTGTTTTCTTTTTATTGGAAAAAAATTTATTTCAGTCAAAATGTGACACTTATATTTTTGTTCTAAAATTTTTATTTAAAATTGAAAATTGATCTCTTCTGATTAAAAATTTATATATTTTATTAAACACTTATCTTTTTGCTAGCAAATAAATCCTCTGGGTTGAAAATTTATCCTTTTGATTTTAAAATGTAAATACTTGGATAAAAATTAATCTACTTTGGTTCCGAATTCAACTATTTTAATAGCAAATCGTATCTTTTAATCAAATTTACCTAACATGATAATAATTTCAATTAAATTCTATACACTCCTTTTCCTTTTTTTAAATTTTTATTTTTTTCCTATTTTCAAAAAAATTTTTTGTACCTGTTTTAATGAAAATTAATTTTTTTTTAAATCCAAAATTCATATTTTTCCGTAGAAAATTAATCATTTTAGTTGAAAATTCATCTCCGTTGGTTTTTTCTCTTGAAAATAATTTTTTTACAGAAAATTCAAATATTCTATTTTTGGTTGGAAATTGGTATTTAAAAAAGAAAATTAATTTTTTTTGCGTGAAGATTTAAAATTTTGGGTTAAAAATTCCGTTATTTTGTAAAAAATTCGACTTTTTAGTAGACAACTAAACTTTTTTAGTAGAAAATTAAAATATTTAAGTGAAAATGAAACCTATATTTAAAAATTCCAATTTTTGTTAAAAATGAATTTTTTATTTGAAAGTGTAGCTTTTCCATATTTGATAAAAAATTTTTTCCTTAAAACTTGAAAATTTAAATATTTGATAGAAAATTCATTTTCTTTTGTTAAAAATTTAGCTATTAGGTAGACAATTAACAATTTTATTATTGAAAATTCGTCATTTTGTTTAAAAATCAACTATTATGTTAATAATTTGTCCTTTCTAGCTAAATTCATCTGGTTTAAAATTTTGTGTTTTTTTTTGTTAAGAAAAAAGTTTTTTAACTCAAAAATTAAATAAATTACTTTTGGTTATATATTGGTATTTGAAAACAAAAAATAATTTTTTCATGTCAAGATTTATAATTTTAGTTGATAATTTGACTGTTTAATCGTAAATTAACTTTTTTTCATTCATATTTTCGGGTAAAAAATGCAGCTTTTTTGTGAAAAAAATTCGACTTTTAGGTTGATAATTAAACCACTCCAGTAAAAAATTAAACTACTTGGGTGAAAATTAACCTATATATTTAAATATTAAATTTTTTTGTTAAAAATGAATTTTTGTATCTGAAAATGTAGCTTTTTCATTTTTGGTGAACATTTTTCACCTTGAAAGTTAAAAATTTTATTATTTGATAGAAAATTCATGTCTTTTGTTGAAAATTTGGCTGTTTGGGTGGAAAATCAATTTTTTTTTATTCGTCATTTTGTTTAAGAAATCAACTATTTTGTTAAAAATTCGTCCTTTTAAGCTTAATTCATCTGGTTAAAAACATGCTTTCTTTGTAGAAAAATAGTTTTTCAAACTGAAAATTCATCAATTATATTTTTCCTTAAAAATTTATCTTTTTAGTTAAAAATTCTACAATTTCTTTTTTAAATTGATTTTTCTCCATCATGAAATTAACTTTTTTGATAAAAATTATTTTTTGCGGTTTAAAAGTTAACTGCTTTCTAAAAAAAATCTACTTTTAGCTTGATTAGTAAAGGATTCAACTGCTTTTGTTTTTAAATTACATTATTTTATTCTTGGTTAAAAACTAATTTTGTAGTTGGAAATTTATTTCATTCACAACTTTGGATGAAAATTTAACTATTCTGTTAAAAATTTGTTTGTTTCTTGTTAAAAATCAATTGTATTAATTTGTGAAATAATTGAAAACTGTTTAACTTTTTTTTTTTAAGTTCATATTTTTGCGTTTCAAAATCAATTTTTTCCAAAAAATGGGACTCAGAAGTTGTTTAAGTCTTTGCTGGAAATTGATCTCTTTTGGTAAAAAATCAATCTTTTTCGGTAAAAAAAAATTTTTTTCTAAATTGAAAATGCAATATATTTTGACTTTAAATCTCAAGCGTTATATAATAAATTATTTAACATGATACCTGTAAACTTATTTTATTTAAAATAATTTATTTCCTATTTATTCCACAATATTTGTTAAAAATCTTAGGAATATGGCAACTTAACTAACTAAAATCGGAAAAAATGCAGAAAAATTAAAATACTTGTTTAAAAGTTAAACACCGTTGTTGAAGATTTCTTTTTTATTAAAAATTTATCATTTTATTTAAAAATTTATATTTTTATTAGAAAATAAATTCATTCGTTTAAAGTTTGTTTGTTGAAAATTAATTCATTTGTGAAGTTAATCAAGAGCTAAACTTGCAAGAACAGCAGCAAGGTCTATGGTTCAATGTTTCCGCTTATTAAATATATATAAAAAATATTTAAAAAGATAAATTAATAAAAAATGAGATTGTTCACCTAAAAATTTCACTATTCCATTTTTTATTAAAGGTTTTCGTTTAGTTAAAAATTGAAGTATTAAGTTAAAACTAGAACGACTTGGTTTAGAGTTGACCTTATTTGTTAAAAATTTATTTTTTTGGCTCAAATTATAATTAATGTTTTAAAAAATTGTTTTTTCTCTGAAAATAATTCTTTATTCTAAAATTTAACCATTATCCGGAGAGTTTAAGCCTCAAAGTAACAAAGAAGGCGCTGGATGAAGAAAGGGTACAAAAAAGTGCAGCAGTCCACGTCTGGTCCTTGCGCTTGCGTCAGGACGAGACGTACGCACGACCCGGCCTGAAAAAGGCATCAGGACGAGTCGTTGATCTCTCAGAAAAGCATGACGTAATTTCCAGATGTCTTTTTAGCTTTTATGTGTCTCCTAGAAGCTCCTAGTACGAGTATAAGCAGATGACAAAAATTAGTTTATTTTAACTTTTCAATATCTAATAATACAAAATTTATTTTCCCCTTTCGCGGCATTGTAGAATAGCTGTACATTCTAGAATGCCGCGAGACAGATGCTTGCTATCCTTCACCAAGTATCGTGCTTAGGGACAGTTAATCGTTACAGACGATGCTTTCCTTCAGGAACGCTGAAGTCTCTTTGCTTTCCCATATTATATTACCCGGCAGCCTCTTCCGTTTCTCACATCCTAGCCGACCTCTTCTCCGTCAGAAAGCTGTCTCCTTTCTTCGCGCACCTCTTACCTGTCCTTATTATATAACATGATGTGAAGCTTAAAGTGTAGCCAATAAGGTGATCCAAAAATGAATTGGAAACTTTTTTTCAATTTTTAATTGTTGTGCATATCCCTTAGGCTAGTCCGAAATTTTTTTTCAACACGGAGCATAGGTCTGATTGTGAGATCCATAAATTTGGTTGTCACAACCACAAAAAATAGTCAAATATGTCCCAACGGCAACTGTGGGTTTCACAAGTACATAGCTGTTTTATAGGGAAATAGCTATAAGATTTACACGATGTAGCTGCAGCAATCATGTAATGTGGTTGCCACAACCACACCATCGGGTTGCCACAACCATACACCGTGGTTGTCACAACTACATTGCGTAGTTACAGCAGCCATACACTGTTAATGTCACAACCACACAGTAAAGATTCTTATAAATAGGATGTATCTGTTACAACTAGCATTGCTGTTGCGATACTGTGAGAGAATAGCTTTAAAATAAGCCTAAAATTATTTTAAAATAATCGTTATCACGAAAATTATTAAAAATGTAAGAAAACATTGAAATTTTTTTAAAAGTATTGACTTAAAAAATAGACAAATGTAGTTTTTTAACGAATTTCCCACTTTTTATTCAATTTGTTATTATGGTGATGTAAATAATCAACCAAAGTTAACATAACTATTGTTTAAACAATTTATTTATATTTTGAATAATATTATTTTTAAATAATGTTAGAGAATTGCGGTTTTGTCTGCAATATGCAACTTTATGTCCACTACCAACTTGGAGTTTGGTAATAATGATTGAAATGCAACCGAAATAATTGTTAAAATATATTATTATGGTTAGAAACTATCTTTTTTTTTATTTATAATAAATGATTGTGTTTTTCTTTAATTTCACACTTTTTGTCACCTTTACACTTTCTAAGTAAAGTAATAATAAATACAAGTTAATAATATCATTTTTTGAACAATCTTTTATTGTTTTGTCAAATTTTTTAATTTATAGTCAACTTTTTACTCAGTGAGTTAATACTTGATGCAAGTTAGAAACAAATATTAAATATTTATATTCATTCAAATAGAAAACTCTTAGTTACTGCTTTAAGAAAAAATTACATTTGATAAAATCCATAAAGAAAAGGTAAAAAATATTTAAAACATCTGTTTTATTTCAGAAAAATAACTAACTGCACTTTTCTAGCACTTATCTAAAGAAAAATAGTTATAAACAATAACAAATTGTTTGAACAACTATTTCTGTTAAATTGCATTAATTATCACCTCATGAGGTAAAAAATGGACAAAAACTTACAAATTTCAGAAAAAAACCGCAACTTTCTGGCATTAATATAGATGAAGATGGTTATAAATAATAATAAAATGTTTAAACAATTATTTTTACTCAAACTTATTAATTAACAAGTCACTTCAAGTGACGAAATAAATGAATAGTTGAAATTTTCAGAAAAAAACGCAACTTTCTACCATTAAACAAAAAAATTTTGATTTACATAATTAATGAATTGTTTAAACAATTATTTCTATTGCATTTCATCAATTATTACATTAATTTGAATAAAAAGTGAACAAAAAGTTGACAGTTTTAGGAAAAACTTAACTTTCTATCATTATTCAAAGAGAATATTCTTAAAAATAATAATAAATTGTTTAAACAATTTTTTTTGTAAACTTTTATTATTAACTGACTCGCTTTAACAACAAAGGTGAACAAAAGTTTGAAAATTCTGGAAAATTGAGGCTTTCAAACTCTATTCTAGGAGAAAATTGCTATAAAACCAATTTTCCACTCATGGGGGGAAATTCAAAAAATAATTTCCGATTCTTTTCTTTTATGAAAAATACGTGTTTCACTTTATAGGGCATACGGAACCTCGAAATATTATTTTATTTTAAATTTAAATTTTTAAAAATTGTTTATAGATTGAAACAATTTCTAGGGGGGGGGGATGGGAAATTTCTAAAGGAAATATTGAAATGGTCTCTAAAGGCTTCTGGAATCGATATTTTCAAAATTGCTATCCGGAATTGAAAATTCTTGGAAAGTCGTTTCTCAAGTTATTATTGTCTCATCATTATTACAAAAAATTTAACTGTGAATTTTTTTTTAAACTAAGAAATAATTTTGCAACATTTTGATAGATTTCATTTTGAAGATTTGAAAAGATTCAAAAATAATATAAATCTTGAAAAGATTTTAAAAAATTTTAAAGAAAATTCAGATTTTTTGAAAATTTAGAAAATAGATGCTTTTTAAAAATTTCGATATGTAAAAGGTTTTTGAAGAAGAAAAAAATTTTTTGAAAATTCCAGGGATAACCTGAAACAATTTTTATTTTCATTTGAAGGATTAAAAAAACGTACAAAAAACTGAAATAGTTTTAAAAAATATTTAAAGGTATTAAAGCGATTTTAAAAAATAACAAAAAATTAAAAAAGATTTTAAACAAATTGTAGATCGTTACAGATTTCAAAATAAAATGATAAGGCTTTTTAACGATTTTTAGTGGTTTTAAAATAATAAGCAAATATTTTTCAAGATTTCTAGGAAAATTTGAAAATTATTTGTTATTTTAAATAATTGATTCTAAGAAAATGTGAAAAAAGATTTTCAAACATTTTAAAAGATTTCGGAAATTTAAAAAAATAATGGGCAATTTTTTCAATTTAAAAACAAATTAAGGAAGATTTCGAGTAATATTAAAAAATGATTAGAAGACAGATTTTAAAATTTTAAAAAGATTCAAAAAAAATTTTGTATCTAAAAAGATTTTTAAAAATTGTAGAAAAATTTTTAATAATATTTATTTAAAAATATTACTTTTTTAGGAAAATTAAAAAAAAATATATCGGAAAAAATCTGGATGATTCTGAGTAAATTTTTTTAATTTTTAAAGTTTTCCTAAAATTTGAGGAACGCTTCGAGTTAGTTTAAAATATGTTTAAAAATACATCCTTTCTATAAAAAAAATTGTCTTCGTTGTTAATTCATCTTTTTAGTTCAAATTTAATGTATTTTGGTTGAGGATTCAACTATTTTTTTGAAAATTCGTTTTTTTTTTTTATTGAATTCAACCTTGTTACAGTTCGAACCACTTTGTAAAAAATTCATATTTTTGTTGAAAATTGATCTTTTTAATTCAAAATTTAAGTATTTTTTCAAATTATTCTTTTTCTCTCAGTCAAAAATTTAACTATTTTGTTGAATATTCGTCTTTTTTGAAACCAGAATTCATTCTTTCAGATAAAAAATTCGTTTTTTTGTATTGAGCATTTCTTTTACGTATCAGAGTTATCTTTTTTTGGTAGAAATTTAATCTCTTTGGTTAAGAATAAAAATTATGTTTAAAAATAAATTTTTTGTTCGGTGAAGACTTAAGTGTTTTTTTTATATTGATATTTTTGGATGAATTCAACTCTTTTTATTGAAAATTAAAATCTTTTTTAGTTGAAAATTCAATAAGTTTGTTCAAATTAAACATTCTTATTAAAAATTTACTGTTTTGGTCGAAGAATCATCATTTCAGATAAAAATTCATCAATTTGGTTAAAAATGTAACTATGTTGTTAAAAATTCATGTATTTTGTTGAAAAATTGTCTTTTTTGGAAACGAATTTCTGGGTTCAAAATTAATTTTTTTTGGTTGAAATACAATTCGTTTCAGTTGAGGTTTCAACTACTTTGTTTAAAATTTTCTTTCTTGGATAAATTCAACTAGGTTAAATTTTGAACTACATTATAAAGAAAATTTTTTTTTTGACAATCGATCTCTGGATCGATTATTTTGATTATTGACTATTAACTATTTCTTTGAAAATCTAATTTTTTTTAAACGTCATCTTTTTTGTTAAAAGTTTAGCTACTTGTTAGAAAATCATTTGATTTGGTGAAAAAAAACTTAAAAATTTAACTGTTTCGTTAAAAATTTTTCTGTTGTGCTGTAAATTTAGCAGCTTGTCAAAAAAATTAATCTATTTGGTTGAAAATTAACTTTTTTGAGAAAATTTCGATTTTACTTATCAGAAATTAAAAATTTTTTTTTTGAATTTTTTCAAGAACCTTAAGAAAATTAAACTAATAAATTATAATTAATTTTTCAAAAACTAATTATATATTTATAAACTAATTAGATTCTAAATAAAATTTTTAAAGTGACATTTAGAAGCGAAGCAGTTTCTTGCAATTAAAGGTTACATTAAGCCAGGAGCGTATCCTGAAACCGACTTCCATGAAACGAGAAAATCTTTGCCAAGTCACGAGTGTACGTGTTAATTTAATAAGCTCATTTGGAATTGCTCCAAGGCTTTTGGTTTCTGTCCATGCCAAATTGTACGGCTTTGCAGCAAGAAATAATTAAATAATTATTGGTTCACATAAATAGTTTATGCAATGTGCTTCGCTAGCAGCGCATATCTTCCTCTTCCATTTCCGGAAATACCAGGAAATTGCATAACTGTTAAATTTATAATTAATTTAATTGTTATTATAATTGATCTCTTAATTATCGAACTAATTTTAGTAAGTATGTCAAGCAATATTTTAGGTCAAGACTATATTTACCTTTGAATTTGTTACGTGATTTGTAGAATACAAATTATTTACAAAAATATTTTTTTTATAACAAGAAAAAATCTGCCCGAGCCCGGATTTGAACCGGGACCGTTACTTTATATAAGAACAGCGTTTATTAATTACGCCACCGAGGCCTGAGCAGATGTTCTATTGTTTTTTATAGTTCAACCGGAAAAGTCGAATTTTTACCAGTATAGTTAAATCCTCAACTAGAAAGATAAATTTTCAAGGAAAATGAATAATTTTATACCCAAAAAAAAAATTTTTTTTGACACAATACAAGAATTTTGATCCCAATATTTGAATTTTCAGCTCATTACGTTACTTTCTTTTAAGAAATGACATGGTTATATTTAAAAATTTAAGTTTCAATTTAAAAATTAAAAAAAATAAATTTTTAACAAAAAAGCTAACTTTTTGACCAAACAGAAAAAAAATTATTTTTGATAGAGTGGTTTAATTTTCTATCAATTAATAGAATTTTTAACACAAAAAGATAAAATCTAACTAAACTACTAAAGATTCAACCAAAAAGATGAATTTTCCACCAAGAAGATAATTTTTCTACAAAAAAAGCGAATTTTAGAAAAAAACATTAATTTTAATGCAAATAGTTAAATTTGCAACTTACGATAGATAAATTCTTAGCCAAAGATTAAAACAGTTTAATTTTTGATAAAAATTTTTCTTGAATTGCAACAAGATAGTCAAATTTTGAACCAAAAAGATAAATCTTTGAAAACATTTGTTTTACGAAGTAGTTTCTTTGTTGATTAAAGTCGAATTTTTTAATCTTGAATTTAAATTTTTGAATGAATTATTTTATTTTTTAACTCCAAGAAAAATTTTCTGTCAATAAGTTTGATTTTTTACAAAAAAGATAAACTTTTAAATAAATACATAAATTTTTATCTAAATTGTTTAGTTTCCAACCAGAAAATATTGATTTTTGACAGAAAAGTTAATTTTCTACCATATCCTTAAATTTTTAAATAAAAAGTTTAATTTGAAACAAAAAGTTGAATTTTTAAAAAATAAAATTAAAAAAAAAATTTAATGGAATAAAATTCTATAGGTCTAGGAAAAATTTAATTGAAATCTTTTAGAAAGTGGAAGTTGAGGAAAAATTCTATAAGCACATTGCATATAAATCCTAGAAAATTCAATCAAACAAACTTCAGGAATCGAATTATATTAACAGATTTAATAAAAATCTTATATGATTCAATCAAACGAATTTTACAAATCAAAATCTATCAGCACATTTGCAAGAATTTTAGATGGAATTTTAATTTTTAATAAGAAAAAATTAATTTTAACCAAATTACTCAAGCTTCAACCAAAAAGATCAATTTTCCACCTGGAAGAAAATTTTCTAATGAAAAAAGCGAATTTTCAACAAAATACATTAATTTCAATGCCAATAATTGAATTTGCAACTAATAACGGATAAATTTTCAGCCAAAAATAAAACAGTTCAATTGAAGATTAAAAAATTATTTAAAAATAACAAAATCGAATTGCAACAAGATAGTTAAATTTTGAACCAAAAATATAAATCTTTGAAAAAACTACTTCTTACCAAAATATTTTATCTTTTAACGAACTATTTAAATTTCTATTCCCTAAAGATAAATTTTCAACCAAATAATTATATTTTCAAACAAAAAAGATGATTTTTTTGTCAATAAGTTTGATTTTTGAACAAAAAAAGATAAATTTTCAAGCAAATAAATTAATTTTTAACTAAATTGGTTGAATTTTAATACAGAGCTAATAATTTTTTACCAACCGATAATTATTTCGATGTACATTTAGTGTGCGATTAACTCTCTCACAACTCAAATTAAAAAAAAAAAAATAGAATAGAATTAAAATTATTCAAATATTTTAGTTAATTGCTTTTTATGTTGTAAACTGATTAAGTAATGTAAATGTACGTTTGTTTTTATTTTTCTTTAAATTACTTTTGGAAGTTAAAAATAAATTAAATGTACAAAAATTTAATTATAAATTATAAAAATATTGTGAACATTAATTAAATCCTTTAATAAAAAAAATTGTTCAATGCTTTTTATGTTGTGAACTGATTCATAACTATTAACTGATTCTATTGAAACTTACATTTTGTGAGGATTAAGTGGTGAACAATTAGTCAAATTTAAAAAAATGGAAGTTCATATTAAAAAAAAATACGAGTAAGAAATTTGTTCAATGTTTTGATCAAAATTACTGTTCAAAGCATTCCATTTAAAAAATTAATTAATTAATTATTAGCTGATTAAATTTTTTTTCACAAAATGGAATGACATTAGGCTTTCATTTTAATTTGTTTAAATTGAGTACACAAATTGATTATTTAGTTTGAGGTTTTGTAATTTCAATATTGGCTATATAATTTGTTTAGTGAAAGCTTATTTATATTTAAAATACCTCCTTTTTAATTCTGTAATTTTTGTCAAAGTTTTTGATGTTGAAAAATGATTATTTGAATCCAATTTCATAAATTGTGTGTACATATGTTTTATTTTTTCCGGAATTAGTATGCAAGGTTATAATTAATTCAAATTTTTATAAATGCAATTTTAAATCGAAAATGAAATACAGAGTAAAAATGACTTGCATATTTCAATAAAAATAATGTTTGATGCTTTTTATGTTGTAAACTGATTAATTAATCATTAATTGATTCTTTTCAAACTAACATTTTCTGAGAACAGTATCAAAAGTTATTAATAAATAAAATTTTTAGAAAGAAAAATTCAATTAAAAAAAAAAATATAAAATTAAAATTATTTGAATATTTTAATGAAAATTATACTATAATGCTTCTTATTTTGTAAACTGATAAATTAATTATTAGCTGATTAATTAAAAAAAATTTGATAACATAAAGTTGAATTTTAATTATTTTTAATGTAGTAACATATACTTATTATTAACTTTAGGTTTATTTAATTGAATATTGGCTATAATTTCTATAATAAAATTTTTTTTTCATTTAAATTACTTTCGTGACCGTGATATAATTTTTTTAAATGTTTGCGAGGTTGGAAAATCATGACTTGAATTTAATTTCCCAAATTATACCTACATATGTCTTAATTTTTTCTGAAATTAGTATTAGTACTCCATTGAAAAAACTTTTAAAACAATTGATGGAATCATCCTCAAAGATTATTAATGAATGACAGGTTTAGAATTGAAAGACCTTTTTCAACTAATTTACCTTTCAAGCTGATAACCTAATTATTAAATAATTAATTTTCTTTACAATGTCAACTTAACTAAAGATAAAATTTTGAATTGTTTTAAATTAAGAAACAGAAATAGGTTTTTCTGCTTACGATCATGTAATTGGATATTTGCTATTATGTGTATAATAAAAGTTTATTTTTTAATTAAAAATGTTATATCTATGCAATTATATCTATTACAATTATAATTGTAATATATCTGTTACAATCATATAATTTTTCTACATGTTATTAATGTAAATTGAGGATCTGGATTTAATTTAAAAAATTATATGTACATATGTTTAAATTTTTTTCGAAAATTGGTATGATATTGTGTAAACTAAAAGTTATTCAAACGTTTTAATGAAAATAATTGCTGTAGGCTTTTAAAGTTGTGAACTGATTAATTAAATATTGAATGATTTTTTTTCAACATTAAATTACATAAAGAATAAATTTTAATTTTTTAATGGAAATAATTGTTTGATGCTTTTCATGATGTAAACTTATTAATTAATTTTAAAATACTCTATTGAATATTAACTTTTCTGGAATTAGTTTAAAAGGTTATCAATTAATCAAATTTTCATAAATGAAATTTTAGATTTAAAAAAAACTAATTAAAAATTATTTAAATTTTATAATGAGAATTATGGTTCGATGCTTCTTATTTTGTTAAATGATTAACTTATTAGTATTAACCAAAAAAATTTTTTACAATATGAAATCAAATAATGATTAAAATATTGGATTTAATTTGTATAATAAAACTTGAAATATATTTGTAACACACCTATTCCAATTTCGTGATTTTCTAAATGTGTCTATCGTTGTGAATTGAGTAAATGAATTTAATTTTCAAAATTAAATGTAAATATGTGTTAATTTTTTCTAACATTAGTATAAAAGTTTTTACTAAATCAAATTTTTAGAAATAAAGATAAATATTTAAAAAAATGTGAAATTAAAATCCTTTGAATGTTTTAATGAAAATGATATATTAATGCTTAAATGAGTATCTGAATTAAATTTTTAAAATTGCACATACATTATATTTTAGTTTTTTCGAAAATAAGCATAAAATTTTTCTAATAATTTAATGTTTCAGAAATGAAATTTCAAGTTTTAAAAAAAATGTAAAGTAAAAAATAATATTAAATGTTTGATGTAATATAAGTGTGTAATGCTTTTTATATTGTAGACCGATTAATTAATTATTAACTAAATAATTTTACTTTGATATTGATATATATATATATATATATATAAAGATTTAGTTTTAATTTTACTCTATTAGCAGCATAAATTTTTTGTTTATTTATTTTAAGGTTATGTAATTAAATAATAGCTAAAATCGATATGATGAAAGTTTTTGTATAATTTATTTTTATTACAATTATATATTTGTTGTAATTTTTTTATCAAGTTTTGCATTCAATTTTTTTAAGAAAAAAGATTTTTCTTTACAGCACTTTATAGCCTTTATTGAATTTAGAATTTACATTTAGATAAACGAAACGAAATAAAAATTTACTGCTCTCAAACTATTTCTCATTTTTAAATCTAAATTCAAAGAAGTAGGTTTCAAGTACACATCGACTATCATCATATCACCCTCCCGAATAGCAAAATTTGTATCTGAATTTCAAAAATAATAACAGAAAAATCAAACTATCGTAGAAAAGACAGCTAAAAATTTGTTGATGATATCAAATCTTCAAACAATCCTAAACTACATTTTCTTTTATCTTCAAATGTTGTTAATTTATTTCCTTCATTCAGATGATTCCTGATTCAACTTTAGGCCACAGAATATTAAATTAAAACAAAAGACTTCCATTGATAACGATTATCCTATAAATCTTATAAAGAGAATAATTAAAATCAGAATCAATAACATATACAACCAACTAAGGAATAAACCAACTGATGATTCAAAAAATTTTACAGTTGTTCCATATATTTTAGGGATAACAGACAGACTTGCTACGATTTTGCAACACAAGGACATTAAAGTTTACATATTATACGCGACTCGCATACAGCTAGATTTTTTTATTTAATATAAAAAGCATTGTGCATACGACGTTTATACATTTGTTGGGCAACCATTTTAGATATTAGCCTTTAGAGAGTATGAGAGAAAGAGAGAAATAGAAAAAGAGACACAAAATAAGGATACGCTATCTCGCGAAAAAAGTCGGAACGACCTTTCTTTACCCTGGCATGAACTTACCTACCAACGTTAGTATTTCTATGTCAGGATAAGAAAGGTACGATCCTATCACGCCAGCTAAGTGGGAGGACCGGGTGCAGGAGAATTTCGTGTGTACAGAGCTATCGAAGTGCAAGCGCGCGCATCTCCCTCTACTTGATCCTTGCCACTCCGGCAAACTCCCATGCGGCACCGCGGATTTAAAAAGGCGTGCTCCGCCACAAAACGGCAGTTCGATCAGGGCTGGTACTCCGCTCTGATCAAATAAGGTAAGGG
>JAUELO010000272.1:3207932-3223327 GCA_032357855.1 Amphibolips quercusostensackenii | reverse complement strand
AAATTGATTGTTTTTTAGCGGGAGACTGTTCGATACTTCCGATAAAGGTGATGATTCATTTTGATAAATTCTATCAAAAGCGTCTGATATAAATGTAAAGGAAATCACTCAAATGTTGCGTGTAGAAAACGGATTAAAAAATCTAAAAAGCTTTGTATCACATCGTGTCAAACTTTTATAGTAGGGTACTGTATGTGTTTTCAACTGTAACTTATTTAATTGCACCTAGTCCACTCATAGAATTTTAATGTATGTAGAGTATGAATGGACTCTGTGTAGTGTACATTCGATATTCCCAAGAACTGCAACAATGTACATTAGCGGTCTAGAAAATAACTGCTTTAGGGCTAATTTTCAACCACGGCCTGAGCATCGTGATTAAACATCAGTATCCCGCAACAGTCCATGCCTGTACGAAAAGGACATAAAGTTTATGTTTGTCGGTAGACCAGCACATTAGTGGTCAGGCATACTTGTCATAAAATATTGCACTATTCTCTAAACAGAACGTGCTGACGTATGTTGAGGTTTAGAATGCAGATCCTAATAGTTAACCATTCTTACACATACAAGGAAAAAAAAGCATGGGGAAAAGTGTTGAAATAGTCATAGGACTTTAATATTAAACGCAAGCGAGTTTTGATATTCTCATAAATAGTCTAAAATGAAATTTTTTTGTATATAGTATACAAAATTTAAGTAAGAAGCCATAAGTCCATGATGGATTTTAGAAAAGTTGTGAGTATTTTTAAATCAGTTTTAAAATATATATATAGATGTCTAAAGTGAAAGCTAGGTCAATGTTATTGTAAGAACTCTCAGACAGTTTGGGAAAATCTATCTGCGCAGTGAACAGTGCGCAATAAATATGGTTGCGACATCATGTCTTTACAAGACAACAAATTTTTGCGGAAACTTTTCAATAACGGGACATTTCTCGAATGCGAATGTGCGACTTTGGCTCAGATTATCATTATGGACTTTTAAGCGAACGTGACTGAAAGTTCTGTTCCCAGCGGAAGTGAACGGGGTAAGGTTGTCACGTTATATATGATGAAGTTCATTGCACTACCATGCCAGCTAGGCGCCATAACAAATTCTAACAAATTTTAACAAATTCTCACGGCACTAGTCACTGTCGTCAGCATCCGGGAAGCCATCGAGTTAGTTCTCTCACTACTTTTTCGAATCTATTTTTATGATGAGTGTTTCTAATTTCAAAGAGTTCCGTTCCTCGTTATAAATTTCCATTGAAAACTCGCGACTGACGCGCGTAATGAACACTTTCCGGGAACCTAGATTTTGTATTTTTTTTTATATAAAAAAATTGTAATTTTGTGCCATATTGATTAATGATATATGCAGAGGCGGCCGCGCCTAAGGGGGCACAGGGGGCAATGCCGTCTTTGGAAAATCATTGAAATCTTTGTACAATCTTTAAAGTATATCTAAAATCTTCGCGAAGCATTTAAAAACTTTGTGAAATATTTGGAAAATCATTAAAATATTTGTGAAATCTTTGTGAAATCTGTTCAAAATATTAAAAATATTTTTGAAAAAATTTGATAATGTTTGTGAAATTATTAAAATCTCGGTGAAATTCTTAGAAAATCATTTAAACCTTTTTGCTCTTTCTGAAATCTATTTTAAATCTTTGGAATCCTTAGAAAATCATTGAAATGGTTTTCAAATCTTTCTGATATTATTAGAAATCTTTTCTAAAATGTTGAAATATTTGGTATTGTTTGTGAAATTATTGAACTCATTGAAGTCTTAATGAAATATCTAAAATCTTCAAAAAAATCATTTAAATTTTTTAATCTTTTAAAACATTTGAAATATTTTTTAAATATTTGACACCTGTGAAATTGATGAAATATTTGTGAAATCATTAAAATCATCAAAATATTTGTTAAATCTTTTTAAATCTATTTTAAATATTGAAAACACTTTTTAAATATTTCATATTTGTGAAATTATTGAAATCTTTGTGAAATATTTGGGAAATCATTATAATATTTGTGCACTCTGAAATCTATTCAAATTCTTCGAAATCCTCAGAAAATCATTGATATCGGTTCGAAATCTTTCTGATATTTTTAGAAATCTTTTCAAAATTTTTAAAATATTTAGTAATTTTTTTCATAATATAAAAATCATCAAAGTTTTAATGAGAAATTTGAAATCCTTGGAAAATCATTCAATTATTTTTAAAGTCTTTCAAAAGCTTTTCAAAATATTTTTAATCTTTTCTTAATGTTTGAAAAATTTATGAATACTTGATATTTGTCAGATCATTTAAATTTTTGTAAAATCCTTGGAAAATCATTTAAATGTTTGTGCACTTTTGGAAATCTATTTTAGATCTTTGAAATCCGCAAAAAGTGATTAAAATCGGTTTGAGATCTTTAAGATATTCTTAGAAATCTTTTTGAAATTTTGGAAATATTAAGTAATGTTTGTAAAATCATTGAAATCATTAAAATATTTGTTAAATCTTTTTAAAATCTATTTCAAATATTTTAAACACTTTTTAAATATTTAATATTTTTGGAATTCTTGAAATTTTTGTGAAATCCTTGGAAAATCATTAGAATCTTTGTGCACTCTGAAATCTATTTGAAATCTTCGAATTCCTGAGAAAATCATTGATATCGGCTTGAAATCTTTTTAATATTTTTAGAAATCTTTAAAAAATTTTTTAAATATTTAGTAATGCTCGTCAAATTATTGAAATCATTTAAGTCTCAATGAAATATTTGGAATCCTTGAAAAATCATTAAAATATTTGTAAAGTCTTTTAAAATCTTTTCAAAACATTTTTAATCTTTTCTGAACGTTTAGAATATTTTTTAAATATTCAATACATGTGAGATTATTAACATCTCTGTGAAATTTCAGGGTAATCATTTAAATGTTTGTGTACTCTGTAAAATCTTTTTTCAATCTTTGAAATCTGCAGAAAATTATCGAAATCGGATTGAGATCTTACAGATATTTTCGGGAATCTTTTCAAAATTTTTAAAATATTTGGTGATGTTTGTAAAATTATTGAAATCATTGAAGTGTTACTAAAATTTTTGAATTTCTTGAGAAAGTATTAAAACATTTGTTAAATCTTTTAAAATCTATTCCAAATATTTGAAACGCTTTAGATATTTGATATTTGTGAAATTATTGAAGTATTTGTGAAATCCTTGAGAAATCATTGAAATCTTTTTGCACTCTTCGAAATCTATTTCAAATCTTTGAAGTCCTTATAAAATTATTAATATCGGTTTGAAATCTTTCTGATATTTTTGGAAATCTTTTCAAAATTTTTAAAATATTTGGTAATGTTTATGAAATGTTTGATATCATTGAAGCATAAATTAAATATTTGGAATCTTTGGTAAATTATTAATATATTTGTGAAATCTTTTAAAATCTTTTAAAATCTTTTCTAATATTTAAAATATTTTTCAAATATTTGATATTTGTCAAATTATTAAAATTTTTGTGAAATCCTTGGAAAATCATTAAAATCTTTACGCACTCCTTGAAATCTATTTGAAATCTATAAAGTCCTTAGGAAATCATTGATATCGGTTTAAAATCTTTCTGATATTTTTGCAAATATTTTCAAAATTTCTGAAATGTTTGGTAATGTTTGTGAAATTATTGAAATCATTACAGTCTAAATGAAATATTTGTAATCATTTAGAAATCCTTGAAATATTTGCGAAATCTTTTAAAAACTTTTAAAAATTTTTCAAATATTTTTAAAATATTTGATATTTGTCAAATTATTGAAATCTTTGTGGAATCCTTGTAAAATCATTAAAATCATTGTGCACTCTTTGAAATCTGTTTAGAATCTTTCAAGATGAATTTTAGTAATTTTTTTAGTTTCCTAGAATTAAATAAAAGGGTTAGAAAAAATTAGAATTATCAAGAAAAATAATATTTAGAACTTTTGAAAGAATTTCTAAAATAATTAAAAATTCGAAAACATTTCGAACAATTGAAAACAAATTGTAGATTTTTTAACATTTTGCAATAAAATTTGGAACATGCTTCAGGATATTAAGAGGATTTAAGATAATACAAACTTATTCTTTAGATTCCTGGAAAAATTTCAAATGACTTTTTATTTAAAAAAATTAATTTCAACAGATTATTTTAAAGGTTTCAAAAAATATCCAGAATTTAAAAAAAAAATAACTTGGGACATTTGGAGTGATTTTTGTTAATTCACTAGAATTTAATAAAAGTTTGAGAAGAAATTTGAATCATTCAAAAAAGTACTTAGAATTTCTGAACGAATTTCAAAACTAATAAAATTTTTTTGAATTCTTTCTATAATTCTGAGTATTTTTTGTTTATTATTATAATTTTTTCTAAAACTTTCATTAAATCCCAGTAAATTAATAAAAATCACTTGAAATGTTCTAAATTATTTTAAAAAAATATTGAATGTATTTCGAGAATTTTTTTAATAATCTGTTAAGAATCATTTTTCAAAACAAAAAGGTATTTTGAATATTTCCAAGAATTAAAAAAAAAATTTTGTATTAGCTTGAAGCATCTCAAAATTCTGTAAAAGATTAAAAATTTTATTTTGAAATTTTATGCATTGTACATGTCTCATAAATATTTTAAATATTTTAAAATTTTTAATATTTTTGAAACTATTTCAAAAGTTCGGAGTATTTTTCAGTAATTCTTATTTTTTCTAAAACTTTTATTAAATCCTAAAAAATTAAGAAAAAATCACTTAAAATTTTCCAAATTATTTCTTTGCCTTTCAAATCTTTATAATCATTTGTTAAAATTAATTTTTTCAAATAAAAAGTCATTTAAAATTTTCCTAGAAATCTCAAGAAAAATTTTGTATTATCTTGAAGCGTCTCAAAATTCTGAAACAGATTAAAAATTTTATTTCAAAATTTTAAGAAATGTACTTTTTTATAAATATTTGGAATATTTCAAATTTTTATTATTTCTGAAATTATTTTAAAAGTTTTAAGTATTTTATTAATGATTCTTATTTTTCCTCAAATTTTGATCAAATCCTAAAAAATTTAAAAAATTATTAAAAATGTTCCAAAATATTTTCTGGAAATTTGGAATATCTTCTGAAATCTTTTTAATAATTTGTTAGAAATCATTTAAAAAAAAAGACATTTAAAATATTCTCAGGAATTTAAAGAAAATTTTTTTATTATCTTGAAGCATCTCAAAATTCTGAAACAAATCCAAAATTTCAATTAAAAATTTCAAGAAATGTACTTTTTTATGAATATTTGGAATGTTTTCAAATTTTTAATTATTTCTAAAATTATTTTAAATGTTCTTAGTATTTTTTTTTATTCTTATTTTTTCTAAAACTTTTATCAAATCCTAAGAAACTAAAAAAATTATTTGAAATGTTCCAAAATTTTTTTAGAAATTTTGGATGTCTTTTGAAAACTTTGTGATAATCTGTTAAAAATCATTTTTCAAAATAAAAAGACATTTTAAATACTCCCAGGATTTTTAGGAAAATTTTTTTTATCTTGAAGCATCTCAAAATTATGAAACAGATTTCAAATTTTATTTCAAAATTTTAAGAAATGTACTTTTTTATAAATATTTTGAATGTTTTCAAATTTTTTATTATTTCTGAAATAATTTTTAATGTCCTAAGTATTTTTTTAATGATTCTTATTTTTTTATGAAACTTCTGTTAAAATCCTGGGTAATTAAAAAAAAAATCACTTAAAATGTTCCAAATTATTCTTTGACAGTTTTGGGTGTCTTTTGAAATCCTTTTTAATAATCTGTTGCAATCAGTTTTTTAAAATAAAATGTCATTTTTAAGTTTTCAAGGAATCTTAAGAAAAATGTAATATTATCTTGAAAACCTCTCAATATCCTGAAACAGGTTTAATATTTTATTTAAAAATGTTAAAACGTCTACATCTTTTTTGAATTATTCGGAATTTTTTTTTAAATTTCTTATTATTTTTGAAATTCTTTTAAAAGTTTTAAATATTTTTTAAATTAATTTAATTTATCTAAAACTTTTATTAGTTCCTAAGAAATTGAACAAATTACTTGAAATGTTCAAAATTATGCTTTAAAAATTGTGGATTTTTTTCGAAATTCATTAAAATTAGTTTTTCAAAATTAAACGTCATTTGGAATGTTCCTAGAAATCTTGAGAAAAATTTTGTATTATCTTAAAACCTCTCAAAATTCTGAAACAGATTCAAACTTTTATTTCAAAATTTCAAAAAATCTACTTTTTCTATAAATATTTGGAATGTTTTCAAATTTTTTATTATTTTAGAAATCGTTTCACAAGTTCAAAGTATTTTTTTAGTGATTCTTATTTTTTTTTAAACTTTAATAAATCCTGGAAAAATAAAAAAAATCACTTGAAATGTTTTAAATTATTCCGTTGAAAATTTTGGTTTTTTTAAAACTTCTATATAAATCCTAAGTATTAAAAAAAATTACTTAAAATGTTCCAAATTATTTTTAAACAATTTTTTATGTCTTTTAAAATTATTTTTAATAATCTGTGAAAATCCATTTATTGTATTGAAAAGGCATTTGGAATTTTCCCAAGAATTATATGAAAAATTTATTATATTGAAAAGTCTTTAAATTTTGAAACAGATTTAAAGTTTTATTTCAAAACTGTAAGAAATCTTTTTTTTTTCTATAAATATTTAAAATGTTTTTCAATTTTTTATCATTTTCGAAATTATTTCACAAGTTCGAAGTACTTTTTAGTAATTTATATTTTCTCTAAAACTTCTATTAATTCCTAGGGAATGAAGAAACAATCACTCAAAATGTTTCAAATTATTTCTTTGACAATTTTAGGTGCCTTCTGAAATCTTTTTTTAATCTGTTAAAATTAGTTTTTGAAATAAAGAGTCAAATTTCCTGTTATCTTAAAACCTCCTAAAATCCTAAAACAGATTCAAAATCTTAAAAAATCTACATTTTGTTTTAAATTATTAAGAATTTTTTTAAATTTTGTATTATTTTTAAAAAAATTTTAAAGTTCGAAGTATTTAAATTATTTGTTGACAATTTTAAATGTCTTTGAAAATCTTTTTAATAATTTGTTAAAATAAATTTTTGTAAACAAAAAGTTATAAAAAATTTTTCCAGGAATCTTAAGAAGAATTTTGTATTATCCTGAAACCTCTCAAAATCCTGAAACAGATTCAAAATTTTTATTTCAAAATCTCTATTTTGTTTCAATTTATTTGAAATATTTTTAAACCTTCTATTATTTTTTAAATTCTTTGAAAAATTCAAATTTTTTTTTGATAGATCTAGTTTTTTTTTAACTTCTATTAAATCCCAAGTAATTAAAAAAATTATTCAAAGTGTTCTAAATTATTGAAAAAAATTTGTTGATGTCTTTTGAAAACTTTTTCAATAATCTGTTAAAATTCATTCACCAAAATAAAAAGGAATTTAGAATTTTCTCGGAAATTATAAAAAAAATATATTATCTGAAAACGTCTCAAAATTCTGAAACAGATTGAAAGTTTTATTTAAAAATTTTAAGAAATCGGCTTTTTTTATGAAAATTTGAAATGTTTTTGCATTCTTTATTATTTTTGTAATTATTTTACAAGTTCGAAGTATTTTTTTTTAGTGATTCTTATTTTTCAAAACTTTTATTAAATCCTGGAGAATCAATAAAAATCCATTGGAATTGTTTAAATAATTTTTTTGGCAATTTTGGGTGTCTTTTGAAATCCTTTTTTAATAATCGCTTAAAATTAGTTTTTCAAAATAAAAAGTTATTAAAAATTTTTTTAGAAATCTTAGAAAAAATTTTTCATTATCTTAAAACCTCCAAAAATCCTCAAACAGATTGAATTTTATATTTTAAAATCT
This sequence comes from Amphibolips quercusostensackenii, assembly GCA_032357855.1. NCBI lineage: Eukaryota > Metazoa > Arthropoda > Insecta > Hymenoptera > Cynipidae > Amphibolips > Amphibolips quercusostensackenii. The sequence goes on along the minus strand of JAUELO010000272.1, from coordinate 3,215,437 downwards.
TAAAAATCTACATTTTGTTTCAAATTATTTTAAATATTTTTACATTTTTTATTATTTTTAAAATTCTTTCAAAAGTTCTAAGTATTTTTAATGAATCTCATTTTTTCTAAAACTTTTATTTAATTCTAAAAAATTAAAAAAATTTCCAAATTATTTTTTGACAATTTTGGATGTCTTTGGAAATTTTTAATAATAATCTGTTAAAATTGATTTTTCAAAATAAAACGTAATTTTGAATTTTCCCAGGAATTTTAAGAAAAATCTGTACTAACTTGAAACCTCTACAAATTCAAAAACAGATTAAAAATTCTTTTAAATGTATATTTTGTTTCAAATTATTTGAAATGTTTCTTAACTTTTAATTATTTTTAAATTCTTGCAAAAGTTCTAAGTATTTTTCTTAATGATTCTAATTTTTTTTTAACTTTTATTAAATCCTGAAAACTTAAAAAAAATCACTTGAAATAATCCAAATTATTTTTTGACAATTTTGGGTCTCTTTTGAAATCTTTTTTAATAATCTGTTTTTATTTTCAAAAAATAAAAAGTCATTTGAAATTTTCCAAGAAATCTTAAAAAAAATTTGATATTATCTGGAAACCTTTGGAAATACTGAAACAGATTCAAAATATTATATCAAAATCTTGAAAAATCTATATTTTGTTTTAAATTATTCAAAACGCATTAAAATTTTTTATTATTTTTAAAATTTTTTCAAAAGTTCCAAGTATTTTTTTGATTGAATCTAATTTTTTCTAAAAATTTTATTAATCTCTAAGAAATTAAGAACGTTATTTAAAACGTTTAAAATTATTCTTCAAATATTTTGAATGTCCTTCGAAACCTTTTTTATAATTTATTAAAATTAGTTTTTCAAAATAAGAAGTCATTAAAAAAATTTCCTTGAAATCTTAAGAAAATTTTTTTACTATCTAGGAATCTCTCAAAGTCCTGAAACAGATTCAAAATTTGATTTTAAAATCTTAAAAAATCTGCATGTTGTCTCAAATTATTAAAAAAATTTTGTTGTCTTTTGAAATCTTTTTTAATGATATTTTATTAGTTTTTCAATATCAAAAATCATTAAAAATTTTCCAAGAAATCTTGAGAAAAATTTGATATTATCTTGAAACCTCTGAAAATCCTGAAATAGATTCAAAACTTTATTTTAAAATCCTAAAAATCTACATTTTTTTTTTAAATTATTCAAAACGTTTGTAAATTTTTTATTATTCATGAAGTTCTTTTGAATGTTTTAAGTATATTTTTAAATGAAACTAATTTTTTCTAAAAACTTTATTAATTCCTGAGAAATGAAAAAAATTACTTGAAATGTTTAAAACTATATTTTAAAAATTTTGGTTTTCCTTCGAAATCTTTTCAATAATTAATTTTATTAGTTTTTTAAAATAAGAAGCCATTAAAAATGTTCCCAAAAATCTTTAAAAAAGTTTTGTATCATCTTAAACCCTCTTGAAATCATGAAACATATTCAAAATTTTATTTTGAAATCTTGAAAAATCTATATTTTGTTTTAAATTATTTAAAATTTTTACTTATTTTTGAAATTCTTTCAAAAGTTCAAAGTATTTTTTAGTGATTCTAATTTTTTCTAAAACGTTTGTTGAAAATCCTGGAAAATTAAAAAAAATCACATAAAATGATCCAAATTATTTTTTGACAATTTTAGATGTTTTTTTAAATCTATTTTAATAATCTGTTGAATTTAATTTATCAAAATAAAAAATCATTTTAATTTTTCATAGGAATATTAGGAAGAATTTCGTGTTATCTTGAAACCTTTCAAAATCATGAAACAGATTCAAAATTTTATTTCAAAATTTTAAAAATCTACATTTTGTTTTAAATTATTAAAAATATTTTTTAATTTTTTATTATTTTTGAAAATCTTTTAAAAGTTCTAAGTATTTTTTTAGTGATTCATATTTTTTCTAAAACTTCTAATAAAGCCTGGGGAATTAAAAAAAAAATCACTCAAAATGTTTCAAATTATTTCTTTGGTAATTTTAGGTGTCGTTTGAAATCTTTTTTAAAATCTGTTAAAATTAGTTTTTTAAATAAAAATTTAAATTTTTTATTATTTTAAAACCTGCCAAAATCCTGAAACAGATTCAAAATTTTATTTAAAAATCTTGAAAATTCTACTTGTTTCAAATTATTTAAAATGTTTTCACATTCTGTATTATTTTTAAGATTATTTTAAGTTTAAAGTATTTTTCAGTGATTCTAATTCTTTCTAAAACTTTTATTAAAAATCCTGAAAAATTACAAAAAAATCATTTAAAATGACCCAAATTAGTTTTTGACAATTTAAGATGTTTTTTGAAATCTTTTTCAATAACCTGTTGGATTTGATTTATTAAAATAAAAAGTCACTTCAATTTTCCCCAGGAATCTTAAGAAAAATTTTGTTTTTATTTGAAACCTCTCAAAATCCTGAAACAGATAAAAAATATTATTTTAAAATCTTAAAAATATACATTTTGTTTCAAATTATTAAGAATATATTTAAATTTTTTATTATTTTTCAAATTCTTTTAAAAGTTCTAAATTTTTTATTATGAAGCCGGACGCTAAGAAAATCAGAAAAGTTGGGACGATGCATAGGGCTGGTAAAAACCTGTGACATGGGGGTGGGAAGGGGTCTAAAATCGCCAAAAAATGTGTGACGTACTTCATTGACGGCCCCTTATGGGAAATTCGTATTAAACTTAATGGGACTTGAACCGCCTCGAAACATCATTTTTTTATTAATTTATTTTTACTTGAATTCGAAGAATTTTCCGGGCGATATGCATAAAATCAGAAAAAAAATATCAATTGAATTTTTGGACCACCCTAATGTGTAATTCTAAAGCACGATTTTCGATAATTGACCTTTCACGAGCATGATTTGTGTTTTGTGAGAGGTGGACTAGAGGCTTTCAAGGAAACCCTCATTATCAGAATATAAGCACATCGTCCTGAACGTAAACTTGTTGAAGAGGAAGATTAAATGGGCAGAGATTTCGAGGAGCATCGCTTCAGTTTCTCAGTGAAAATAGGACTAAAAGATAACTTTAGATTAAAATTAGACTATTTACTAGTTTATTTCTAAAATGTTTATTATATTATTTCAAACTCATATTTATGTTTTTCTTTTAAATTTTTTTATCAGAATGAAATAAAATGTCAAGTCGACCTCTGATGAAGGGCGTCTACTGATCGGAAGAACCGGGAATGTGAATTTTGCATGAAATGAGATGAAAAGATATTTTGATTCTTCAGTAGCTCATTGTCATATTTTAAGAAAAAAGGATTTTTTCTCAAATAAGAAATATGATTTTTTCTTAATAAAGTTTGAATATGGAGCCCGCTCGCGGCATTTTTCGCCAAATGCATAGATTGGCTATATCTTTGTGACGTCATTCTTCTCGGGAAAATTCAAACTACCCAAATTATGCAAATGTTTTTATAATAAAAATGTTTCTTTTTCATCTCTCTTGGTGAAAAATTCAACTGTTTTGTTGCAAATTCATTTTTTCGAATGGAAAATCGATCCTTTCAGCCTAAAAATGTATCTTTTTGTAAAAAAGTGATCTTTCTGGTTAAAAAGACATCTTTTTGGGCTAAAAGTTCATTCTTTCTTTTTTGAAGTCTACCCTTATATTTTTCATTCAAAATTGATCTTTTTTGAGTTAAAAATTCGACTATTCGTCTTTTTGAATAGTAAATCTATACTTTTTTTAAAAATGATTGTACATTTTAGTTCAAACTTTAATTCTTGTTTTCGAAAAATTATTATTATGGTCGAAAATTCGAGAGTTTTTTTTAAACATTTGTCCTTTTGTATGGAAGATATGTTCTTCTGGAATGAAAATTCATCTTTGGGTGGATAATTAATTTTTGCTTATTTTTAATTCATCGTTATGGTTAAAAATTAATTTTTTGCAATCGGAATTTCCACTTTAATATTTTAATACTAGACTGCATATCTTAAGGTAAAAAATTCAACAATTTTGTTAAAAAATTACTTATATTGTTGAAAATTAAAATATTTTCTTTAAGAGTGACATTTTTGTGTGTGCTTAATTATTTTAATTTGAACATTCTATTTTTCATTTTGGCTTATAAATTTATCTCTTTTCGTAAGAAATTCAACTATTTGGATAAAAATTTAATTATTTTGATGAAAATTTAAATATTTTTTTCTAAAGTTACGTTTTTTGGTTAAATTTAATTTTTTAATTTTAAAAATCTACTGTTCTATTTTTGGTTCAGTATTCACATCTTTTGGTGCGACATTTTACAATCTAGTAGAAAATGAAATTATTTTGTTGACAATTAAAATATCATCTTTGAAAGTCATATTTTTGGTTGAAATCAATTGTTTTCATTTAAAAAGTATACTTTTATATTTTGCGTTCAAAATTATTTCTTTTGGTAAAAATTCTACTATTTGGATGAAAATTGCATTATTTTTTTTAAAACTAAAATATTTTCTTACACAGTTATATTTTTTGATTAACATCAATTTTTATTCTATTTTAAAAGTCTACGTTTCTATTTTGAGTGAGAAATTTATCTCTTTTTGTGATAAATTTTACTATTTGGTTAAAAATTTAATTATTTATTTTTGTAAATTAAAATATACTTTTAAAAGGCATGTTTTTTTGTTAAATATAATTTTTTTTACCTAAAAAGTCTACTTTACTATTTTTGGCTCAGAATTGAAAATAAAAGTATTGCCTTTAAAAGTAATTTTTTTATTATAGTTATTTATTTTTATTTAAAAAGTCTATTTTTCTATTTTGGGTACAGAATTCTTTTTTTTTGCATTAAATTCAACTATTTGATTGATCATTTAATTATATAATCAAAAATTAAAATATTTTCTTCAAAAGTAATCGTTTTTGGTTAACGTCAATTTTTTTAATTTTAGAAGACTACGTTTTTATTCTGGGTAAAAAGTTCATCTTTCTTGGTTATAAATTCTACTATTTGGTTAAAAATTCTATTATTTTGTTCAAATTTAAAAAATATTTTTTGAAAGTAATCTTTTTGCTCAATTTTAATTTTTTATTACTTAAAAAGTCTACTTTTCTATTTTGGGTTCATAATTGAAAATTAAAAATATTTTTTTTCAAAATTCATCTTCTTTAGTTGTAGTTAATTATTTTTATTTAAAAAGTGTACTTTTCTATTTCGTGTCCAGAATTCATTTCTTTCATTTATTATACTTTAAAAATTTTTTTTTTACTTTTTGGTCAAAAATGTAATACTTGGGGTCAAAAATCAGGCTATTTGATTAAAAATTATAATTAATATTTTAATTTTCAACAAATTAAAATATTTTATTTAAAACAAATTTTTTTTTGGTTAATGTAAATTTTTTAAAAATCTATTTTACTATTTTGGGGAAAAAATTAATCTTTTTAGGTCAAAAAATTTTACTATTTGGTTAAAAATTTCATTTCTTTTTTTAAATTAAAATTTTTTTTAAAGTCACAATTTTTGGTTATATTTAATTATTTTTATTTAAAATTTCTACTTTTATATTTTAAGTCAATAATTCATCTCTTTTGGTAACAAATTCAACTTGGTCGAAAATTTAATTATTTTATTAAAAATTAAAATATTTTCGTCAAAAGTTATCTTTTTGTAGTTAAAGTTGATATTTTCTATTTGCAGAGCCTACTTTTCTATTTTAGGTTTAGAACTCATCTCCGTAATTTTCTTCAAAAGTAATCTTTCTCGGTTAACGTCAATTTTGTGATTTTGAAAGTCTATGTTCCTGCTTTGGGTAAAAAATCCATCTCCTTTGGTAAGAAAATCAGCTATTTAGTTGGATTTTTTTTTATTAAAAATGGAAATATTTTTTTCTAGTCACTTTCTTTGGCAAAAGTTAATTCTTTTTTTTGGAAAGTCTACTTTTTCATTTAAGGTTCAGAATTGAAAATAAAAATGTTTGCTGCAAAAGTTATTTTTTTTGTTATAGTTAATTATTTTTATTAAAAAATCTACTTTTCTATTTTGGGTTCAGAATTCATTTCTTAGGGTAAAGAAATTAAACTATTTGATTGATCATTTAATTATTTTATTTGAAACAAATTTATTTTTTTAGAAATCATGTTTTTTGGGTTAAATTCGTTACTTGAATTTAAAAATCCTGCTTTTTATTTTGGGTTAAAAAATTATCTTTTTAGAAAGGAAAGTTTACTTTTTTGTTGAAAATAAAAATATGTTCTTTAAAATGTATCTTGTTTAGGTGAATTCAACTATTTTAATTTAAAACGGTTTTTTTAATTTTAGATTAAAAATCAATCAATATTTGGATATTTGGTTGAAAATTATAATATACTTCAAAAGTCATCTTTTTCGGTTAAAGTGTATTTTTTTAAATTTGAAAAGTCGACTTTTTTATTTTGTGTTCAGAATTCACCTTTTTAGGGTAAAGGTTCCATTCTTTTTATTTTTTTTATTATTATTTATTATTATTTTTATTAATTTTATTTTATTAATAATCTCTTTATGTAGGCAATTTTGCTTTTTAGTTGAAAATTAAAATATTTTCTTTAAAAGTCACACCTTTTCGGTTAAAGACAATTTTTTTAATTTTAAAATTCTACTTTTATATTTTGAGTGAAAAATTCATCTTTTTCTGTAAGAAATTTGATCATTCTTTCGAAAATTAAAGTATTTCCTTTTAAAGTCATGTTTTTTTGGGTAAACTTAATTATTTCAATTCAGAAAGTCTACTTTTTTATTTTGGGTTAAAAATTCATCTCGTTTGGTAAGAAATTCAACTATTTGGTTAAAAATTGAAATATTTTTTAAAAAGTCACCTTTCTGGTTAAAGTCAATTTTTTAAAATAAAAAGTCCACTTTTCTATTTTGGGAACAGAATTTACATCTTTAGGTAAGAGATTTTACTATTTGGTTGAAAATTCAAATATTTTCTTTTAAAGTCATCTTTTTATGGTAAATTTAATCGTTTTAATTTAGAAAGTTTACTTTCTTATTTTAAAATTAAAATTCATCCCTTTGGGTGAAAAATTTTACTTTCTGGCTGAAAATTCAAATATCTTTTTTTTAAGTCATCTTTTTTGGTTTAATTTAACTATTTTATTCAGAGAAGTCATTTTAATTATTTTAAGTAAAAAATTTTATTTGAGGTAGGAAATGTTAATTTATGGTTAACATTAAAAATATTTTCTTAAAAAATCACTTTTTTACTTAAAGTAAATTTTTTTTACTTGAAAAATCGACTTTTCTATTTTCGGTTAAAAATTCATCTTGTTTGGTAAAAAATTTGATTATTTTTTTTCAAATTGAAATATTTTCTTTCAAAGTCATGTTTTTGGGGTAAACTTAATTATTTCAATTCAGAAAGTCTACTTTTTCATTTCGGGTTAAAAAATTATCTTGTTTGGTAAAAAATTCAACTATTTGGTTAAAAATTAAAATATCCTCTTTTAAAGTCACCTTTTTGGGTAAATTTAACT
>JAUELO010000272.1:3192750-3204726 GCA_032357855.1 Amphibolips quercusostensackenii | reverse complement strand
GTGTTCTAACTGCTGCAAAATGGTCATGTGGTCGCGTTTCGAACCTCGGATCTGTCCTCTCTATTTCAGGATAATGTTACACTACAACCATACAAACTTTTCCGCCTCGATACGCGAACTATTTCCATAAGAAAGATGTTACGACTTGTATAAAACAAAATCTATTTTTATTACAAGCTTTTATTTGTCGATACAAAATTTTATAAAATTTGATTTGCTACCACTCCTCCTTTCCAGAAGCTTTTATATAATACATGTATACATATCCAATAGACTTGAAGCTTTGTGTACACATGTATTTCCGATGTATGTAAATACCAAATTCTATGAAGCAGAAAAAATTAAAATAAAAAAATATGGAAATACAAAATTCTATCAAGCTGAAAAAATTAAAATGAAAAAATATAACAATACAAAATTGTATCAAAATTTGCAGTTACGATTCCTTCCCACAAGCTTTTATTTGAATGTAAAACAAAAAAAGCACTCTGAAGAAGGAGGTTGCAATAATAATATTATGATAATAAAATAATAATCTAATAATAATGAGATAAAAAAAAATAAAAGAATGTAGAGTGAATATTGAACATTACATTTATATAAGAAATTAATTTTAATATTTATGCTTTTATTTTATTCAACTTATTGTTATTGATATTATTATATTACTATTGCAAACCCCTTTTTAGAATATATTATATTTTTATAGTTAATTTTAATAAATGCTTGTTGAATACAAATTATTTTAAATTTTGATAGCTTTACAGAAAAATTTAACGGGAATTGTTGATGACAGGATTGGTCCACTACAATCCATGCTCAAAGATTGGTTGCATTGCTATTCTTTTTAATTTCTTGTAGCTATCATATTTTTAATAACACTGGAAATCAAACACCCGCCCAACTTGAGAATTTACTATTTTCATGCCTCACTCAATCTTCAAATTTAAACATAAAATTAATATTATGCCAAGTTTTTTTTAATGTTATCTATTACCTAAAATAATAGAAAAGCAAAACAAGGACAATGTTTTTGATAATTAAAGAGTTGCATGTCGTAAGGGCCTGACCACAAAATTAAAAAAAAATTTGATTATTGGTTTAAAAACTACTATTATGTCCCGAAGCTTTTTTTTATCCTGTCCAAACATAGGCTTTAAACAAAAAAATCTTTTTATTTATTTTCTCAAAACCCAATAATATTCCTTTAACAAAGTTTTTCGATTAATTTTGCAACTTATTAATTAAAACATATGATTCTATTTTCCCTTAATTGAAAATTGAATTTTTATCGAGATGTAAATGAAAATAATACATACCCATCAAGCAAAAGTAAATTTTTAGAATATTATTATTAAGAATAATATAAATAATTATTTTACAATATAGAGACAATCAAACCGTTGCGTTTAGGTTCATAAATACAAATTTTTGTCAAAAATACTGACATAACCTATTGTAAAATATTGTTTAAATATTGGAAATATGTTTCAAATATTGTATACTTCATTGTGTAAATTTTGTAAATATTCTCTAAATTCCAATGATTTGTAATAAACAATAGTGATTGCAGATGAAAAACACTAACAAAAGATCACAAAAAATTGTTCAAAATTGTAAATCCTGTTCAAAATTGTAAATCTTCTTTAAAAGTGAATGATTTTTGTTTAAAATAATCGACTTTTGCTGAATACTACTTTTTAAGAAAAAGCACAAGCATAAAACAAAATTGTTTCCAAATTCTAAATCTTATACTAATTATAATGATAATGCCAATTTTTGATGCAAAATTCCAACGGGAACTACAACTATTAAAAAAAGGAATTTTCTTTTAATTTTAACGCTTTTTGAATATAAGTTTTAATTTATGATAAAAAAGAATACCACAATCCAAAATTGTTAATGTTTTAACATTTTAGAATTTTTAAGAATATGCAATAAGTTTCAATATTTTTTATCAAAAATAAAATTGTTCCGACGAAAAAACAATAACATAATCCAAAAATTGAAAATCTTTTCTAAAAAAAATTCAGTTTAAAAAAAAAACATCATTACAATTTGAAATTGCTAATGTTATTACATTTTAGTATTTCAAACAAAATACAATGAGTCTAAATATTTTCAATCAAAAATACAATTATTTTGACAAAAAACAATAACATAATCCAAAATTTTAAAATCTTTTCCTAACAAAAATGTAAAAGAAAACATTACAATCAAAATTTGATAATGCTTTACATTTTAGTATTTTAAGCAATATGTAATAAGTTTAAATATTTTTTTTTGCAAAAATACAATTTTTTCGACAAAAAACAATTACATAATCCAACATTTTGGAATATTTTCTTAATAGAAATGTAAATTGAAAAAAAACTTTATTACCATCCGAAATTGTTAAAGCTCATGAATTTTATTTTCTTAAACAAAACAATTAAACGTAAATCTAGTAAGTTTTTTTTTTAAAATACCGATTTCAGATTAAACAAACTAATATATCCTAAAGTTGTTAAAAAGATGTAAATATTTCTCAAAATATGATAATTTTGTATTGAAAATACCAAAAGAAGTTATTAAAAAAACACTAAAATAACACAAAATGGTTCAGAATTGTCAAGCTTTCTCAAAGTTTGATGATTTTCATTTAATAATACCATTTTTTATTACAAGGCGCTAAATCAACCTAAAACTTTTTAAAATTTTTAGCAAAAAGCAGTAACATAAAATACTAGTGATATTTTTAATAATAATTCATTAGATAATTTGTCAATTTAACCGCACGAGAGTATTTAAAAAGCAAAACTGTTTCCTAAACAGTAAAATTTTTAACCCGAAAATATACAATTTCAATAAAAAAGCTGCATTTTTACTAAATATTTAAATTTTTAGTCGAAATAGTTAATTATTAAGCTAGAAAATGACTTTTTCACTAAGTGGTTAAATTTTCAGACAGTGAATGAATTTAATATTAAAATTATGAATTTTCAAACAAAAAGAAGAATAAATGTTTAGGAAAGAAGTTTAACTTTTAACCAAGGAAATGAATTTTCAACAAAGAGGACGTACTTGATATTTATAAAAAAATTCTTTTTTTCATAATTAAAAAAACAGTTGAATTTAAAGAAGTCGAATTTTTAACAAAATAAATAAATTTTCAACCAAATAGTCCAGTTTTTAGCTAAGAGGTTTAATTTTTTCCAAAAGAGATCAATTATCAACAACACACATGAATTTTAAACCAAATTGTCTAATTTTCAACTAAAAAAGATTAATTCTGAACCAAAAGTGAAAAAGTTAACTTTTCAGTTAAAAAAATTTATTTAAAAAAAGGCGTTTCCAACCAAAAAGTTGAATTTTCCATCAAAGGAATAAATTTCTAACTAAAATGATGAATCAACGAAAAAATTGCATCCGCAAAAGCTTATCTCAGAAATTCTCAATTTATTGACGATTTATTATTAAAAATGAAATATATTATACCAAAAATAATTTAAATCAAATATCTAAAATTAGATGACTTTCTAAAATAAATCTTTTACGAGATTTTGTGTAAACAGCACAATTCTAAATTTAAAAAGCCCTGCACATGGTAAAGTAATTTTCATGAATGCAATGCCCCACAACATGAATATTTTTGTATAAAAACTTAATTTTGTGTAAGAATAGACTCTGGATATCCAATTTATTTGTTCCGCAGTTCAAAAAAAGAAAAGAGAACGACTCTTGCTTCTCGAATATTCACGTGAATTTCGCGAATGCGCAACACCAATGAATGCTGGAAGATAATATGCAGCATGGCTCGCAAAAACCTAATTATCCTCCTACCCGACAAGAAACATATTCCACTTCTGTTCTTTTTTTTCCTAGGTACTCCCGAAGGTCCGGGAAAAAATAGTAAAATGCTACTCACTTTTTGCAGCTCTCCCCTATCGCTTCACCCTTACTCTGCTCCACTGGGAGTTTACCGCGTGTCAGGTATCGGTGGTTTTAGCAGGCATCACAGACAGGTTTCTGTTTCCCTTTGTTTAGCGTTTAATAGTGCTAAATTTCTTATGAAAAAATTTAAAAAACGAAAACATGCTTAGTCAATTTTATAGTATGTTCGTCATAGCTAGTGTTGCTCAAAAAAATAGAATAGATTCTAGATCTAACAACAGGATCAAGCATGAAAAGCAATATAGTGAATCTTTATGAGCAAAGTTTGAAAGAACCTGAAACGTATTTCAGCAGCTGTTTTAAAAATATTTAGATTCTAATATTTCCAAAAAAGGTTAACGAAAACTTTATGAAAAGTATGAACTAAGACAAAAGAAACAATTTTCTCAAAGCAAGGGATTAACAAACAGTTCTTAATCACTAGGAAAAGGACATACAGCGTTTTCCCTTATTTCTGGATGTAGACTTCTCCATTTGGCATGTTCTTGAAGCTTGTGCATGTATTGTTGGTGTTCTCTTTTTCTAAAATGCTCATTCAAAAATTGAAATAATTTTAACGTGAAGAGTCGATTTCCTGATAGGAGCACCAAGCCTGGATCCGCAACAGCAGTGTTGAGTAGCCTTTCTTTCAAAAAGTGAGCAGGATTCAATGGAGATAGATCATTAGGATCGGAAGAGAAATGAGTAAGGGTTAAACATTTAAACAGTTCCTCCACTTCAACCAATAAATTGTACAACTCTTTAAAAGCTAGCCCGTTACCACCCGCAAGACGCTTAAGGCGATGTTTGGTAGACTCAACTCCAGCTTCCCAAATTCCATCAAAGTCAGAAGAATAAACTGGAATGAAGTGCCAAGAAATCACCATATTCTCAAATGCTTCTAAAGGATTCTCAGGTACATTGAGAATAAATCTAGTAAATTAGTCAAGCTTATTTTTCGCACCCACAAAACAAGTCACATTATCAGAAAACATGTGAGCAGGTTTTTTAAGTTTTAAAAAAAGTGGTCTGAGCGTCACGATAAAGGCATCAGCCGACAAATCAGAAACAAGCTCGAAAAGGATAGCCTTCGAAAAAAAGCACATGAATACGCGAACATAACAATTGCTTTCTTTATGCCTTGTCCCTTTCGTTCTTTCACGATAAGAGGACTTAGCAGCATTATCTACTCCTATGGCAGAGAAAAGTGGTAAAGGTGTTGCTCATAGCTTTAGCAAGTTACCCAACATGGATGTGGCTTCTCTGGAATTAATCTTACACATTACCTAATCCTCTTTCTAGTCAGATATTGTCCACCAGATGGCCTAAAAACTTCGTGAATTGAAAATTAAATCAAGTGAGGACTAACATGCAGAAGGCATTGATGTTCACTCTCAAACAACATTTTCGTAAAATTGTCACAGAAAGAAGTATAGCATATTTCTCACTCTTATCAAAGTTACATTTATTTAATCTGCCATTGACTCTTGAACTTCCATAATTATCTAAAAAAGAGTTTTTCGCTGCTATCATACTTTTCCTTGTAGGCACTTTTTCAGTCAACATTTTGATTTCCTTGAAAAAGGCACCTCTTTGTTAAAGTCTTGCTACAGCAATTTTTATTTGAGAAAGTTTAACAAAACGTAGATGTTCAATTAATTTATTGTTTCTTGTTTTACAGTAACATGCAATTTTTTCAAAATAAAATGATACTCTTACAAGTTCGGGACCAATCCTAGACGTGAGTTACGTTACGGATATATTATTAGGTGAAATAACATTAACTTTTATTTTAGCGGGCTACACAAAAATCTTTTTAAAAAATTCAACAATACGAGTAAGTATAAGACTATGAGAAAAATTAAACTATTTAATCCAATGGTGTTCACACAACAAGCTTTCTCTTAACACTGAAAATCAAGCTTAGATTTAAAGTACGATCCACATGTCAATGCATTATTTAATTGAACGTTTAAAACTTTAGGTTTCAGAACCAGATTTTGTAAAATTCTTGAGAATAACAATACCCCGGTAACATTGTTTATCTCTCTAGCCAAAAAAAGGGTAATAGCAACCAGTAGACATCGATTTAGCACTTATTTCAAACACTGACATTCAATTCTAGTCATAAGAAAGTATTTCATAGCCCAAAAACAAACAATAAATTTATTAAAATAGTCACCATTATCAATAATATCTCTCTCTATATAGGGTATAATTGCAACAAAGATATAGTTACTGACTCATGCTAAGTTGTCAAAACAGAAGCAACACATTTTATAATCTTTTACAGACCATAAAAGAATAAATAGCGATTATTAGTCAGTGCATAATACTAAAAATGTCTGGTACATATTAAGGCATTGTATTGATACAATTAAGCTAGTCACCCTGTAAATTGGTTTCGACTGTTAAGTATTATTTTTATTAAAAAGAAGTCGATCTAGGCTTTGTTATCGTTTAAAAATAGAAAGATCTTATGTTTCTTCTTTGGAAACAGCGCTACATCGTTTTCTCATTGTTCTGGCACCTCCATTTTAATTTTGTAAACGACAATGATCTTAACATATGACCAACAGCAGAAAAAACACACGAAAAAATTTTGTTTATCAAATTTAGAAGTACGGTCGTTTTCCTTTTGTAAATCTGCACAACTAAAACATGTGGAACAAAATATGTTTGGTATTGTTGCATGTTATATTTTTTTTTTTAGAACATGCCCTCCATAAGATATTGAGTAAAACTTATGCACAAGAAAAAATTTATAAAGCAGCTTCCACTGTAATTTATCGACGTGTGTAACAAAGAATTTACCAATAGGGACAGGTAGATTTTTACAGTTTATGGCGGCTATGTTGTTAAGGCTACTTATGTCAAATCTGTTATTTATTTTGTGTTTACTTAAAACAAATCATCATGACAGGTTACGAAGTCGAGCAACACGCCCATTCTATGCTTTACATGGTTGAACGGATATTTTTCTTTGCTTCTTTTTCAAAATAGTTGCCAGTAAAACGAAGCATCTAATGGCTTGTCGTTTAAAATAATACTGCAAAGATCAAAAATAAACTAAATCCATTAAGTATAAAAGGAAAAGAAAACATTGCTAAGAAGTCGCTTGACTTCTATATCAGCTCTGTTTTAAATTTTTTAAATTAGAGTTCAAAATTGGACACTTCATTTTTGAAAAAAGATTTATGAAAATAATGTTAAGTTTTTTTCAGGAAGCAAGAAAGACAATAAACTAATTAAAATGAATTAATAATTGTTTTGAATGAGCTGTTGCTCTTGCAACAACTTTCAATACATTTTTCTCTAAGAGCGAAGAACATAAGCAACTAATTTTTCAAAAACGTGGATGATTACACAAAACCACTTGCAGATGCAAGAACAACTATTTCAATGTGGTTTAAAATGAATTCAAAAAGAGTAAAAACTTAACTTCTGAAGCTTCATGAGAGGAATAATATGAAGCATAATTGAAAATCAAACATTCAAGTATACAACACATTGTGTACTTCAAATTATTGTATTGTTGAATATGACAGAAGCAGATAATATTTATTGAGTATTCTTAAACAATTAAGACTTTAACAATAATGGCTTGAGGAAAAATTGCAATAGATAAAAATTCTGCAGATTTACAAAAGAATCCGACTTTATTGGTAAATTTGATCAAACATATATAATTTTGTGCATGTTGCATATTGTTGGTGATATAAAAAGCTTTTTGTAGCTCATAAATATCATCTTGAATTAAAGAGAAAACCAAGAGAAAAGTTGATATTTTTTTAACTACCTTACTTCATACCCTATTTTTTATCGCACAAGGACTGTGAGGCCTTCTTTAGAGAAGAAGTTTTGTTCACCTTCAAAATGGAGTCGCAAAATGATCAGAGGTAGTTTCTACGGGTTGGCATGTTCCTGTCATAAATCTACGGTTCTCAGTGGCTCGACTGCGAAGCGCAAGTTTATAACGCAGTGGAGAAGTAGCAAGGGTGAAGGGAGTGAAAAAGAGGAAAAGGGGAGAAGATAGAGAGCGAGTCGCACAAAAGTTATTAAATTTGATTAGACTTTGCCGCATAGTGGTGCAAACGGAGGTGGTGAAGAGGCAAAGAGGGAAACAGAAGCGACAATATGACCAAGGGTAAAAAGGGGCAAAAGGGGGCTAGATTTCACCAGGGGTTCGTGGTCTAGCCAAGAGGACTAGTTTTCAACTGGTGAGGGTATCTAGAGCACGAAATGGCCTTTCCCGCCCGCCGAAGCAGAGATCGTATTAAATATAATTGTTGAAGTTCTTCCGCACATAGTACAGGTTACGACAGTTTCGGTGAATTAATCGTATTGTTGCGTATACTAGGCGAGGTTAGGCCCGCGAAACTTCTATGCTTTGTCACCAACGGGGATGGTACTCTGCTGCAATGTATTTTGTGCTATTCTATTCAACAACAATGATCATAATCAACTTAAAAAAAGCGATTTGATAGAAAATTCTTGGACACTTGTAAAATTATCAATTATATTTTTAAACATGCTACGATGTCCCAGAATAAATTAGTAATATCTAGAATATTTAAAGAAAGCTCAATAGAATTCTAAACTACTTTAGAAGATTTTAAGCAATTTCACAGAATTATTTATTTGTGTGCACGACGATAAGAGATATTCGTTTACCTTGCTAGATTTTCTTTTATTTAGAAACCATTTTTAATATTTATTTTTTTTTTTAAATTGATTTTTTGTCTTCAAAATCCGTGCAACTTCTCGTTTAAAGACACAGTAGTGTTAAAATAACATCTAATGATTGTGGAACAGAAAGTCACACAATTGAAGAAAAATATATTCAGCAGAAAATAACATTCAAGGGAATATTTATGAAAGATCTTCAAGATATTTTTTTTCTAATCAATTGCTGAAATGAATTTGTTATACTAGGTATCCAAAAAGTAACGAAACACCTGAAAAATTTTCCAGGTAGAATATTCTTTTAAAAAGCCAAGGTCATTCTTAAAAGAAACTTTTAACGAGGAATCCAGTGGTGACCTTGGATTTGACCTTGATATTGACCTTCAAGGTTATTTCAAGGACAACATTGTTTTTCTGAACGGTTTCAAGGTCATCCTTATCCCATGGTCTGAGTACATGTTTGCACGTAAAATTTTCCGCTCTTTCGATTGCCGTTGTCAATCATAAAGGTTTCTATTGGAAAAAACAAAGGTGACCTTGAAATAACCTTGAAGGTCAAGATCAAGGTAAAATTTAAGGTCATGACTATATTCCTTGTTAAAAGCTTCTGAAGGAATTAACTTGGTTTTAAAAAAATATTTTACCCGGAAAATTATTTAGGTGTTTTGTTACATTTTGGACACCCTGTATATCTAAGGTGCATGTTTTTAAAAATTAATTACACTAATTCTAGATGTAAATTAATATGAACAGTCTGTTTCATGTTTACCTTTAATTTTATAAAGAATAATAATTTTCAAGATCCACAAAAAGAATAAATTGCCTTTCTATCTAAACGAAGAAAACACCCTATTCTTCAAAAGATATGACACTAATTTAAAATTATTTATCTAGTATCATTTGAGAAACAATATTGAAAAACAAAGCAGTGAATTTGTTGTAAAAAAAACCCTATAAATATCTTTGATGATAACAAAACTCAACATTTCTTACAATATCAGAATCATAAGGCTTGAAGTATCTATTCATTCTTTAACGTCTACGATACAGAGATTGATAAAAACAGATAACCACGTTTTATAAAAAATAAATTCCCTAAGTTCAATGAAAATTTATACTGCATTTTAATTGCATATTTATTCGTAACTTAGGTAAAAATATTGTTAAAGAACTTAAAAATCATCTTCCATTTATCTTTGATGACACTTCAACTAAGTTTAAAAACTCATCATAGAACTGAAGATATTAAGAAGCCTAAAAGTAATATTCATTTTTCCCCAAAATGTTTCGATTACCTAATTTTCATTTATATTTATTATTCAATATCTCTAACTACTTTCTATCGGATTAAATATTTACTTTTTTTCAATGATGTTTTGTTAAAATTTCGAGGAAGTCAACAATAATCTAAAGAGCTTTTCACAAAATTCCAGATTCTTAGAGAACAACACTTCACACTTGGAACATTATTCCAGATCAATTTACGGTATTTTTAAAACGTCAGGAACATTAAAAATGAAAATAAAAAAATTTTTTTTAACAGATGAATATTGTGGAAAATACCAGAATATTTAGATGATTAAATTTGAGGACAGGCTAGAATATTTCAGAACCTTCTAGAAAATGTAAATCAATACATTACGAAATTCTCTAACAAATTATAGAATTTTTAAATAATAAAAAGTATTCCAGGAAAGAACAGATTATTTGACTAAATCCTAGTACATTCTAGAATATTCTATAATATTCTAGATAATTTCAGAATGATCAAGAATTTGGACAGAACTTTAGAAATGAAGAATGTACCGAAAAACATTTCAAATTATAATAAATGCCTTCCAAATTTTACATATTTTTAAAAATATTTCAGATTTTTTTGCTTAAAAAGATTTTTCAAATATTTAAAAATATTCTAGAAAGGACAAAAAAATTCATGATTGCCAGAAAATCAAATTAATTGAAAAAATTTGAAGGAAATATCCAAGCACTAGTATGTTGCAGAATAACCTGAAACATTTCAGGATTTTCTAGAAAATCTTAGCTTTTTCTAGAACATCCCCAAATATTCTAGAAAAAGTCGTGAACATGAAATCGTAGAACATGTAATCATTTGCATTTGCTACAAATTTAGGAACAAAATAACAAAAAAGACAGAAAAAAGGCGATGACTTTTAAAAGAAGCAAAAATATACTACATTTTGAATAAAAAAAATTAAATTGATTAGCAGATTTTTTGTGATTATAAAATATTATTCTAAAAAAGTGCTCTAAAATTCCAACGTAAATTGGGGTGAAAAAATTTAATATTCAAATTGATTTTATGAAAGTTTTACAGCATAATCGAACTGTACTATTCGTTTTCAGTATATCGCGTTTTAAATTAATTATTTAGAGCAAAAAATGATATTTTTTCAGGAAAATTCGCTTACTAGTGTTTTCACTATTGACCATTTTATTAAATTAATTTTTTTTAACCTCGTATTTGTCTTGTTACATATTACTGATGTTTACTCGATTTCATCATAAAATTTTTTATAGCAGTACTATGGTTATGACTGCAGGAAAAATTCTTATGGATATTTTTTCAGAAAGTCTAAACATTTTCAAACTTTTATTTTCATAGATTTTTAAAAGTTGATAAACTTTCAAATGCAGTTCCTCATTTGTTACGTATTTTCTAAAGAATTTAAATTTTAAAAACGCTTTTGCTATCCTGAAAATTTTTTTTCTTAGTACTTACATGCATAAAAAAACATAATTAATTATCATATTGCTGAGATTTAAGGATTTTAAAAATTATACCAAATTTAGTCCTAACTATTTGTTATATTGTTAAGCTGTATTGATATTTAAAGATAAAACTTAAAACTATTGATAATGCAAGCTAAGATTCGTAAAAATTATTTTGATTTACTTTTTCTTTTCCTATTTATGTCAGAGATCATTTCAAATTCGATTAAACCAAGGTATCTATCTTAAAAACGAAAACTTTCGTGAAAAGAAGAGCAGAAAGAATAAAATGAAAAAATTCTTCTGTCATTGCTAAGAATATAAACTTAAAAAGTTTTGAAAAAGTCTTGAAAAGTCCTTAGTGACACTTTATAGATACTCTATCCCCCGATATAAAATTTTCAACTTTATATGGCACTCGCGTGTGTGTATTTAGTATCCTCTATAGATAAGAACTATGAACAGTACATTGTCGAGAGTTGGATATGTCACGTCAGTTTCGAAAGTATCGTGCCTTCAAGGAATTGTAACAGAAAGGGATACATCATGACAATCTGGGAAAAACTTTTTCGATCATCGATTCCCTCTCTCTTTGACTTCTTTGTACCGCTCTGAGTCCTCTTTCACATTCGATTCTTTTCTTTCTCT
>JAUELO010000272.1:3162478-3174535 GCA_032357855.1 Amphibolips quercusostensackenii | reverse complement strand
AAACCCATCGAAATCCTCGAAAATGTAGAAAAAAATTTACACTTCTTTGAAACCCATTAAAATATTTTTTAATCCTTAGAAATCTTTGAAAATCCTTTACAACCCAAAAACATCCTTCAAAATTTTTTAAATCTTTCAAACTTTTTTAAAACTTATGAAAATCCTTCAAAATCCTTAAAACTCATCAAAAATACTTTAAAATCTATTGAAATTCTCTAAAATTAAAAAAATATATAAGACTCATTAAGAGCCCATTTAAATATTTTAAAATACTTAGAAATCTTTAAAGGTTCTTTAAGAGCTATTGAATTCCTTTAAAATCCTTAGAAATCTGTCAGACTCCTCCAAAGCCCATTGAAATCCTTTAAAATTCTTCAAAATCAAATAAAATTCTTTGAAATTTTAAAAATCTTTTAAATCACTTTGTAGCCTATTTAAATTCTTTAAAATTCTTAAAAATCTTTAAGAATTGTTCGAAACTCATCAAAATCCTTCAAAAGTCTTAAAAATCTATTAGAGTCTTTTAAAGCCATTGCAAATTTTTCAAAATCCTTAAAAAATCTTTGAAAACTCTCCCCCTACAATTCTTTGAAATTTTTAAAAATATTTCAGTCTCACTCAAAGCCCATTGTAACCGTTTAGAATCCTTTAAGAGCCATTCAATTTCTTTAAATTTTTTAAAATCTTTCAGACTTCTTTTGAACCTTCTGAAAAATTTGAAATGCTTAGAAATCATTTAGAATCATTTAAAACCCATAAACATCCTTAAAAATGTAGAAAAAATTTACACTTCTTCGTAACCCATTAAAATATTTCAAAATTCTATAAATCTTCGAAAATCCTTTGAAACCTGATAACATCCTTTAAAATTTTTAAAATCTTTCACCTTTTTTTAAAACTTATGAAAATCCTTCAAAATTCTTAGAAATTATTAAAATACTTTAAAACCCATTAAAATTCTTTAAAATCGTGGAAAATATTTTAGACTTATTTGAAGCTTATTTAAATCCTTTAGAATCCTTAGAAATCTTTGAGAATTCTTTGAAAGCCGTTAAATTCCTTTTGAATCCCTAAAAATCTGTCAGACTCCTCCAAAGCCCTTCGAAATCCTTTGAAATCCTTTAAAATCTAATAAAATCCCTAAAAATTTTTAAAATCTTCCAAATCACTTTGTAGCCTATTAAAAATTTTTTTAATCCTTAGAAATCTTTTGGAATCCTTTAAAACTTATCAAAATCCTTCAAAATTCTTAAAAATCTATTAGACTTTTGTAAAACTATTCGAAAATCTTTAAAATCCTTAGAAATTCTTAAAGATTCTTTAAAACCAATTACGATTCTTTTAAATTCTTGAAAATATTTCGGACTCACTTAAAGCCCAATCAAATCCTTTTGAATCCTTTGATAGCAATAAAATTTTTTTTGATTCTTCAAAATCTTTCAGACTTCTTTAAAACCTATTAAAAATCCTAAAAATCTTCAGAAATCTTTTAGAATCTTCTAAAACCAACTAAAATCCTGGAAATTGTAAAAAAAATTTGCACTGCCTCAAAACCCATTAAAACATTTCAAAATACTTAGAAATCTTTGATAATTCTTTAAAACCCAATAACATCATTTGAAATTTAAAAAATCTTTGAAACTCTATTAAAACTTATAAAAATCCTTTAAGATCCTTAGAAATATTTGAGAATCCTCTAAAACCCATTAAAATTCTTAAGATTCTTAAAAATATTTTAGGCTCCTTTAAAGCCCATTGAAATCCTCTACAATCCTTAAAAATCTTTGAGAATCCTTTATGATCCATTAAGTACCTTTAAAATTCTTAAAAATCTGTCAGACTCCTCTAAAGTCCATAAAAATCCTTTATAATCCTTAGAAATCCTTTAGAATCCTTTGAAATCCAATAAAATCCTTTAAAATTGTTAAAATCTTTTAAATCACTTTTAAGCCCATATAAATCCTTCAAAATCCTTAGAAATGTTAAAGAATCCTTTAAAACTCATTAAAATACTTCAAAATTCTCAAAAATCTTTCAGACTTCTTAAAAGTCAATCAAAATTCTTAAAAATCCTTAGAAACCTACAAGAATTCTTAAAAAACAATTAAAATCATTCAGAATTCAAAAAAATCTGTCAGACTCCTCCAAAGACCATTGTAATATTTTTAATTCATTAGAAATCTTTGAGAATC
Organism: Amphibolips quercusostensackenii; assembly: GCA_032357855.1. Classification (NCBI taxonomy): domain Eukaryota; kingdom Metazoa; phylum Arthropoda; class Insecta; order Hymenoptera; family Cynipidae; genus Amphibolips; species Amphibolips quercusostensackenii. The sequence goes on along the minus strand of JAUELO010000272.1, from coordinate 3,172,343 downwards.
CTTTGAAGCCCAATAACATCCTTCGATATTTGGAAAATCTTTTAAACTTCTTTAAAGATCATTTGGAACTTTCAAACTTTTTACAAATCTTAGGAAATCCTTTAAAACACATTACAGTACTTTAGAATTCTTAAAAATCATTCAGACTCCTTCAAAGCCCATTAAAATCCTTTAAAATCCTTAAAAATCTTTTTGAATCCATTAAAATTCAATAAACTGCTTCGGAATTTAAAAAATCTTCCAAACTCCCTCAAAGCTTACTAAAATTCTTAAAAATCTTTAGAAACTTTTGAGAATTTTTTAAAATCTATTAAAATCCCTTATAATTCTTTACAATCTTTCATATTCTTCTAAAGCTCATTGAAACCTTTTGAAATCCTTAGAAATCTTTAAGAATCATTTAAGACCCATAAAAATCCTTTTAAATTAAAATTTTTTTTTTAATTCCTCCAAAGCCCATTGACATCCTTTAAGATACTCAGAAATACTTGATAATTCTTTAAAACCAATAAAAGCGTTTAAAATTCTTTCAAATCTTTCAGACTCCTTGAAAGACTATTGAAATTTTTTCGAATCCTTGGAAATTTTTAAGAATTCTTTGAAATCCCTTAAATTCCTTAAAAAATTTTCAGACTCCTTTAAAGCCCATTGCAATCTTTCAAACTTTCAAGAAATCTTTGAAAATCCTCTTAAGCTGATTAAAATCCTTCAAAATTCTTGAAAATCTTTAAGAATCATCCAATGTTTATTGAAATACCCTAAAATGTTTAGAAATCTTTGAGAATCGTTTAAAACCGAATAAAATCCTTTAAAATTCTAAACAATACTTTAGAATTCTTTAAGGCCTATTAAAATTCTTCAAAGTTCTAAGAAATATTTTAGAATTTTCTGCAATCCTTAAAAAATCTTCAGAAATCCTTTAAAACCCAATAAACTGCTTTAAAATTTTAAAAATCTATCAAACTTCTCTGAAGCTTATTAAAATACTTTAAAATCATTAGAAAGCTTCAGGAATTCGTCAAATCACATCAAAATCATTTAGAATTTAAAAAAAATTTAGACTCCTGCAAAGCCCATGGAAATATTTTTAAATCCTTAGAAATCCTTGAAAATCCTTTAAAACCCAATAAAATCTTTTGAAATCAAAAAAATATTACCAACTCCTACAAAAATCATCAAAATCCTTTGAAATTGTTAAAAATATTCCAGACTCCTTTAGAGCCCATCGAGATCCTTTAAAATTCTAAATAATTCTCTAGACTCCTTTAAGGCCTATTGAAATTCTTTAAAATCCTGAAAAATATTTAAGAGTTCTCTCAAATTCTCAGAAATCTTTGGAAATCCTTTAAAACCCAATAGACTGCTTCAAAATTTTAAAAATCTATCAAACATCTTTGAAGCTTATCAAAATACTTTAAAATCTTCAGAAACCTTTAAGATTTCTCCAAAACCCATTGAAATAATTTAGAATTTTAAAAAAATAGACTCAACGAAAGCCTGTGGAGATATTTTAAATCCTTAGAAATCTCTGGAAATCCTTTAAAACCAAATCAAATCCTTCAAAATTTAAAAATTGTTTCCAACTTCTTTAAAACTCATCAAAATCCTTCTAAATTCTTAGAATTTTTTGAGAATCCTTTAAACTCGATTCAACGCTTTTAAATTTTCAAAAATCTTTCAGGCTGATTTAGAGGCTATTTCGATCCTTTTCAATCTTCAGAAATCATTAAGAATCCTTAAAAACCTATTTAAATCCTTAAAAAATTTTTTAAATTTTTTATAATCTATCAAAGCAAATTGAAAGCTTTCAAACTCCTTACAAATCTTAAAAAATTCTTTTAAACCCATCAAATTCCTTAAAAATTGTTAAAAATATTTGATACTCTTTTAAAGCACATTAAAATCCTTTATAATCCTTAGAAATCTTTGGAAATCCTCGAAAAGACATCAAAATCCTTTGAAATTCTTGAAAATCTAGCAGACTTCTCCGAAGCCTATTGAAATCCTTTAGAATCTCTAGAAATCTTTAAGTATCCTTTGAAATCCAATAAAATCCTTGAAAATTGAAAAAAATTATTTAAAATCCTTCAAAGCTCCTCAAAATCCTTCAAAATCCTTAGAAATCGTTGAGAGTTCTTTAGAACCCATCAATAATCTTTATCATTCTTGAAAATCTTGCAGACTTCTCTAAAGCTCATTAAAATCCTTTAGAATTTCTAAAAAATTTTGAGAATTCTTCGAATCCCAATAAAATCCCTAAAAATGAAAAAATCTTTTAAATTCCTTAAAATGCCATTAATATTTTTGAAAATTCTAAGAAATCTTTAAGAAACCTTAAAAACCCATTACAATTCTTTAAAATTCTTACAAATCTTCAAAATCCTCACAAATCTTTTAGAATTATTCAAAACTAATATTTTGAAACTTATAAAAATCCTTTAAGATCCTTACAAATCTTTAAGAATCCTTTAAAACCCATGAAAATTCTTTAAAATTCTTAAAAATATTTTAGGCTCATTTAAAGACCATTAAAATTCTTTATGATACTTAGAAATCTTTGAGAACTTTAAAGTCCAATAAAATCCTTCAAAATTTAAAAAGTCTTTCAAATTAGTTTGAAGGCCATTAAAGTCCTTCAAAATCTTTAGAAATCTTTAAGAATCCTTTAAAACTCATCAAAATCCTTCAAAATTTTCAAAAATCTTTTAGACTCCTTTTAAGCCAATTAAAATTCTTCAAAATCCTTAGAAACCTTCAAGAATTCTTTAAAAATAATTAAAATTCTTTTAGAATTTAAAAAAAATTTTCAGACTCCTCCAAAGACCATTGCAATATTTTAAATTCCTTAGAAATCTTTGAGAATCCTTTGAAACCCAATAAAATTCTGCGATATTTGAAAAATCTTTCGAACTTCTTTAAAGGCCCTTAGAAACTTTAAAACTTCCTAAAAATCTTGAAAAATCCTTTAAAACACATTACAGTACTTTAGAATTTTTAAAAATTGTTCAGACTTCTCTAAAGCCGATTAAAATCTTTTGAAATCCTTAAAAATTTTTGAGAATTTATTAAAAGCCAATGAACTGCTTTGAAATTTTAAAAATCTTCCAAACTCTTTTAAAGCTCACTAAAATCCTTTAAAATCTTTAAAAACCTTTAAGAATCCTTTAAAATCAATTGAAATTCCTTATAATTCTTAAATATCTTTCATATTCTTCCAAATCTCATTAAAATCTTTTAAAATCCTTAGAAATTCTCAATAATCCTTTAAAACCTAATAAAATCGTTAAAAATTTTTTAAATTTTTTAGACTTTTTTAAAGACTATTAAAATTCTTCCTAATCCTTTGAAATTTTTGAAAATCCTTAAAAAACCCCTCAATTTCCGTTAAAAATTTTTAGACTCCTTCAAAGCCCATTGCAATCTTTTAAACTTCTTATAAATCTTTGAATATCCTTGCGAATTCACTAAAATCCTTTAGAATTCCTAAAAATCTTTCAGACTCATCCAATGTTTATTGGAATCCCTCAAAATCTTTAGAAATATTTGAGAAACGTTTGAAACCGAATAAAATCCTTCAATATTCTAAGCAATACTTTAGAATCTTTTAAGGCCTATTAAAATTCTAAGAAATATTTTAGGATTCTCTAAAATCCTCGAAAATCTTTGGAAATCCTTTACAACTCAATAAATTGTTTTAAAATCTTGAAAATCTATCAAACTTTTTTTAAACTTATTAAAATACTTTAAAATCTTTAGGAACCATCAGGAATCCTTTAAAACACATTAAAATCATTTAGAATTTAAAAAAATTTAAACTCCTGCAAAGCCCATGGAAATATTTTCAAATCCTTAGAAATTCTTGAAAATCCTTTGAAACCCAATAAAATCCTTTAAAATTTAGAAAATCTTTCGCACTTCTTTAAAACTCATAAAATCCTTTAAAATCCTTAGAAATCTTTAAGGATCCTTTAAAACAGATTAAAACGCTTGAAAATTTAAAAAAAAATTCACAGTTATTTAGAGACCATTGAAATCCTTTAAAATCTTTAGTAATTTTTGAGAATCCTTAAAAACATATTGAAATCATTTAACATTTTTATCAATCTTTCAGAATGCTTCCAAGCCTATTGAAATCTTTTAAAATCCTTAGAAATCTTTAAGAATTCTTTGGAACCCATCAAAGTCCTTTAAAGTTGTTAAAAATATTTCAGACTCGTTTAGAGCTTATTAATATCCTTCGAAATCCTTAGAAATCTTTCAGAATCCTTAAAAAGCGATTAAAACCCTATAAAAATTTCAAAAATCTTTTACTTTCATTCAAAGCTCATTGGAATTTTTAAAACTCCTCAAAGATCTTTGAGAATTACTCAAAATCCATTAAGACTCTTTGAAATTAAAAAAATCTTTTTATATCCTTCAAAGCTCCTCAAAATTATTAAAAATCCTTAGAAATCGTTAGGAATCCTTTCAAACTCATTAAGATCCTTTATAATTCCTAAAAATCTTTCAGACTTCTCCAAAGCCTATTGAAATCCTTTAAAATCCTTAGAAATCTTCAAAAATCCTTTGAAACCCATTAAAATTCTTTAAAATTCTTAAAAATCTTTCAGATTCCTTTAAAACCTATTGAAGATCATCAAAATCCTTAGAAATCTTTTAGAATTATTTTAAGCCAAATAAAATCCTTCAAAATTATAAAATTTTAAAAATTCCTTTCAGGCAAAATAAAATCGTTTAAAATCCTTATAAATCTGTGAGAATTTTTTAAAACCTATTAAAATTCTTTAGAATTCCTAAAGATCTTTTAGACTTCTGTAAAGCTCATTGAAATCCTTGAAAATCTACAGAAATCTTTAAAAATTCTTTGAAACACAATAAAATCCTTCAAAATTATAAAAATCTTTCAAAGTCTTTCAAAGCACATGGAAATCCTTAAAAATCCTTTTGAAATCTTTGAGAAACTTGTAAAATCTATAAGAATCCTTTAGAATTTCATGAAGCTATTAAAATCATGTCAAGCCCAAGGAAATCCTTGGAAATCTTTTAAAATTTTGTGGAATTCTTTAAAACCTTAGAAACCTTTCACAATTTTTTGAAACGTATTAAAATTTTTATAAATTTCTTCAAATTCTATAAAATTTCCTAAAATCCTCTAAAATTCTTTGAAACTTTTGAAACACTGCAACATCCTTGATAATCTTTGGAAAGCTTTCAGTCTTTCTCAATACTTTAAAATCCTACGAAATGTTAAAAAATCTTTCAAAAACAAAAAAAAAAGCCTTTTAAATTAAATAATATTATTTGAGATTGCTTAAAATCCTGTGAATTACTTTAAAATATTCTTAAATTGCAGGAGGCAATAAAAAATTCTTGTTAATCTTTCATAATCTCTTGAAATCCTTTAAAATTCTAAGAAATTTTTAAGAATGCTTGAAAATATTTAAAAATCTCTTTATATCTTATGAAATTTTTCAAGGTACATTTAAAAGCTCTAAAAGGTTTTAAAATACAAAAAAAATCTATTATTCTATTGGAATCTTTGAAAATCACTTGAAAAGCATTGAAATTCTTTGAAATCTTTTAGCATTTATTAAAATATCTTGAAAATCTACAAAGTCTTATAAAATTCTTAAAAATCGTTAGCAAATTTCAGAAATCCTTTAAAAATGATTAATATTATTTTTTATATTTTAGAATTCTCTGAAATTTTTCCAAACCCTTATAATAATCAAAACGTTTTACAAATTTTAAACATGTTCCTAAAATACCTTAGATTCCTTATAAATTTTTTTAAATCCCTTGAAATCCATGTAAATCCTTTAAGGTTACAAAAAATATCTTCAAATACAAATTAATTTTTATCATTTTAGTTATATCAAATTTGAATTAAAACTAGTGATTTAATTTTTATTTAAATTTGTTTTTCTTTCTGTTTCAGGTGTGTATTTTTCACTCATTCGTATTCTCGTTTACGTAAGTAAAATTTGAATTGAAAGGGTGTGATTACAGGATAAGGCTAAAAGCTTGTTAAGGTTCTTAATTGCATAATTTGTAGAAAATATTTTAAAATTGACTGTTAAAAATATTTTTTAGTTTACAAAAATTTAGAAAAATATTTTAAAGATTTTAGCTTGCTTGAAAGGAAACACTTTAACCTTAAGGGCTTGAGTCCTAATATCATGTAAAGTTGTAAGTTGAATTATCCTTGAAAAAATGTTTTAAATTTCATTAAATTTTTTTTTCATTTAATAATAATATAAATGTAAATTTATTTTTATAACTCTCTTTACTTTATAATAATAAAATCGAAGAGTCAGCTATTAAATCCTGCCAGTGAAATTTCGTGACTTGAATAATCGATCTCCTAAAAGGCACTGAAAAATGTGGAATGCTACCGCTTCGATACCTTTATTTTACTATTCAGAAAAATGAAGTGCTTTTCATTTTCCATGCATAATTAAGTGTAAAAAAAATATAGAGCACTTTTTATGTTCTTATAATTCATTATATTATTATTATTATTATTATTATTATTATTTTGAAAATCCTTAAAAAATAATTGATATTATTTCGAAATTTTTTTTAAAGGACTTTAAATTTATTTTTTAATCTTTTTAAAACTTCGAAACCTTTTAAATATGGATTAAATTAATTCGAATTTTTCCGATTCTCTTAAAATTGATGTTTTAACATAAAAAACTAATTATTGATTTTCTTAGGAATATTAGGAAAGAATTTTTATTCTCATAAAATATTTCAAAATTCTTAAAAAGATTATAAACATTTTGTTTACAATCTTGATGAATATACATTCAGTTTAAAATTGTTTGAAATATTTTTAAGTTTTAATTCATTTTTACTTTTTCCAACACTTTTAAATATTTTTTTAAATTCACTCGAATTTGTTTAAAATTTTTAAACCTTGAAAATTAAAAAAGTTTTTTACAATCTTCTACATTTTTTTTTAACTTTTCAGAAAATGATTTAAAATGTTTTGAAATTTTTTCATATTGTTTCCAGAAATTTATTTTCCAAAATAAAAAATTTTCTGAAATTTTCCCAAGAATCTTTAGAAAATTTTTATAGTCTTGCATCCTTTTATAAGTTTTAAAAAGCTTATTCTTCAAAATATTTAAGAATCTAAATTTTGCTTCATAGTTTTTGAAATTCTGGCAAAGAAAAAGCTAAAATCGCTAATAACAAAGTTACAAATTAAAATTAAAAATTTTAAATATCACTTTAAAAAAAAATAGTTCAATCTTAAAAAAAATAATTTTATTTTTAACTTATAAAAATGAATTTTTAACTAAATTGTTTAATTTTCAAACTAAAAAGATAAACTTTTAACTAATCAGTCGAATTTTCAAAACAAAAATTCAATCTTAAACCTAAAATTAATAATTTTTAAACAAATAATAAAATGAAAAAAAGACATTGTTAACCGCATACTTTCTTTATGTGAAAAAACAAATTTTCTGCCCAAACAGATAAATATTTAAAAAGACAGGTGAATTTTTATCTTTTAAGGTAAATTTTTAAGAAAATTCTTAAATTTTGAACAAAATAGTTAAACTTTTAAGCAAATATTTTAATTTTTTACGTATAAATATACATTTTTAACCAAATAATGGAACTTTTTAACAAAAAATATTCAGGTTTAACCAAAAAAAGTTGCATTTGCAAGCGAAAAGTTTAATTTTTATGAAGAAAGACGAATTCGCAATGAGGAAGAATAATTTTTTTCCGAAAAAAGGCGAATTTTCATTTAATTTAATTGAAAATTCTTTTAATTTTTTTTAAATCTAAATACAATTTTTTATTTTTCTATTTTTAAATAAATAATTACTTTTCAAACTAAAAAAGATTAGTTTACAATCAAAATTGACAAAATATAAATTTTGAATAAAAATTAAATAAATTTTTAACAAGAAAGAGTAATTTTTTAACAAAATAGTCAAATTTTTAACGAAAAAGGTAAATTTTTTACTTAAAATATGATTTTTTAACTGAAGTTATAAATTTTTAACCAAATAAAGAAATTTTCAACAAAAAAATATTTTTCAATAAAAAAAGGAAAATAAATTCAATTAGTTAAACTTTCAAAGCAAATTCCTTAATTTGTCATCGACTAATTTTTCATTTTCCTCAACCATTGGTATTCAAAAATCAGAATTTTAATCTTATAACATTTTAACAGAGAATCTGTAATAATTAAAAATAGCCTTATAGCTGATTGTTTTGGGAACAGAAATGACTTCACTTTTTTAAATTTATAGTATTTGTTTCTAAAACTGTAATAAATAGCTCATTAGAATAATTTATACTTTGAATAAATACTTTGATATTATTTTTTAAGATAATTTCGTAACCTCATTGTCTATTAGTAATTTACAGACCAATGTTTAATTAAAAATGTTGAAATAAAAATTTATTTTAGTGCTATCGTGCACCTACAAAGAAAAACTTTTTATACAATATCAACATCGCACATGTTCAGAATATTAATTTTCCGAATTTTTGTCAAGGATATTTTTCTGGTTAAATGATGCCTTCACATCAAATTGATTTTCACAATTGAAACAAAAAATGCAGTAAGACAATCACATTTTTTCCCTTGCTCGAAAAGTGCTTTTCGATCAAGAACTAGTTTATTAAAGAAACTCATTGGATACGAATTACAGACCTTAGTCGATACCTTCAAATCGAAACTACTTTGAATGCCGATTAAAAGTATTAAAACTACCAGAGATGGATACTTACCTCACGGAATCTCAATCGGCAATCTAGCTCGTAAATGCGGAAATAAAGTTCATTCGATCTCCATTAAAATCGGAACCGGATCAAATACAAATTAGATTTGACTCGGTTCACTGCACCAGCACGGCACGGAATTGGCTGGAAAGAAGCGTCCCGCGAATAACGAATGTCATTGAGTACATTCTGAAGTTTCTTGTCTGGAGTTAGAAAGTCACCGAAGCGGAAGTCAAAGACTCGCAAGAGCGATACGAGAGAAAGAAAAAAAAACAGAAGAAGCTCTACTGCTTAGGACTCGACGTCTCAGTGGGGTACACTAGATCGAAGTCGTTACGTTGTCCTTTGGGGGGTTCGTGAAGGATAAATCGAATTAGGAACCGTTGGGTATTAGCACAAACTGTACTGATCTTTTTGCAGAAGACGCATAGTTACAAACTCATCCTGCAAAAAGTATCCAAACTTAATTATCTAACATCAACAACTTTTCTCGAAGTCTCGCTCTTCATTTACTATTCCTACGAAGAGGAACTCTTATCGATTTTTAATTGCTTCTTTATAACTATACGACTTTTATTCGAAAAGTATTCAAACTTTGGTGTACCAATAGTAAGAGGTAATTCTGATCAATGGCTATGATATACTTTGAAGTACTCTACTTTAGAAGCCACAACCTTCTGTCATCAATCACTTCACTTTTGGAAGCACTTTTTTAAGTCACCTTTTGGAATAGCTTACAGCAGCTTCGTCGCATTTCGTTTTATTTTCACTTTTTCTTGAAAACAGTTTTCTTTTGAAGCATAATATAGTTCAGAAAACAGGTATCATAGGGTGCCAGTTCAAGACTGTAGGGAAGCTGCCAAAATTGTGGAAGGCCGTTTCACAAGAGACATCAACAATTTGCAACAAATACTGCAACTGATCCTCACCTCTTGTGATGCTTGCTTTGCATCTTTTGTGACTTTGTACTTTTGAATAGGTTCAACTGCACGTGTAGCATTGTCATAAAGGACTTCTGATTTTTTAACAAGAAATTAAGTATCTCCGTGATCCTTGCAATCTTTCTATAGTGTATCTTTCTATAGGAATTTTGATTTTGTATTTAAGATGGTAA
>JAUELO010000272.1:3148779-3162378 GCA_032357855.1 Amphibolips quercusostensackenii | reverse complement strand
GATGGTAAAAAAGTTTAATTTAGATGTGATGCTAAAATCTTTAATTTCAGATTTTGCTAGGGTTTTAAAATTTTATTTAGAGTATGGCTTTAAAGATTCTTTTGTGCTGCATTCATTACACATTGCCTTTGCCATAGCTCTCTTCTGACTATCTGAAATCCTCTCATCAAAGAAATCCATCGCAACCAGTTGTTGCGACCAATATCACGGATGATCTTTTAATTTCTTACAAATGACTTTGGAGATAGCATTGTTGTAACAACGATACTCTACTTATTTTAAAAATAAATCTGAATTGTTTTTAAAAGCAGAAATAGGGAGATGTTTCTCAAACTATTTATTCCTCACGGCATGAAGAAATTTCTCGAAACGAATGATCGTCAGCTCTAAAGTCATGAAATATTCTTAACCAAGTATATTCTGTTTTTCAAGTTGTGTCTTTGAAAATTTTATTGTAAGTGTGCTTTAAAATTTCAGCAAATCAGGTATTGTTTCATTATTTAAATAAAAGTCACTTTGAGCAACATTTATTTTATTCCAAGTAGTTAAAGGTCTCTTGAAAAGTGCTACATCTGCACCTGAAGTACATCATAAGCATACCTCGAAAACAGTCTGCAAAATAATTTCTGGAACGTGATGCCTGCTTGCCAAGTGCAATACTTTATTATTTATTATTATTTTATTTATTTATTATTATTATTAATTATAATCGCTTTATTGAATCTGCCTGTATTAGAGCTATTAGTAGCAAAGCAAAGTCCAAACACATGACCAACCAAATTTCAGCTATCTACTGCCAAAGCTGCAGCTGAATTTTGAGCTTTTTAGTTTTGTTTTGTAATTAAGGTACACTCAGAAGTTGACATTCTCCTGCACCAGAATTTACAAGAGGCAACTGATCAACCTTCTCTCTACCAGTAGGTCAGGAAGCATTTTTTAGTTACAAAAAAACTTGTAAGAATCCGTTTCCTTACAATCCGTCTTTTAGACTTTCAGCAAACTTTTCACGTTCCTTCTGTCGGGCTCTCCTTATTGCTGATTGACTTAAGTTGATATCGTCTAGATGCAAATTCATTTTTGACGAGCACATCGCCAAAAAAAAATGTAATTGATTCAAAATTAAAATTTATTTTACAAAAACTACATACCTAAATTGTGTTCTACGCCTACCGCTATACCTGCTATTAAGTGTACCGCCTGGCTGTTAACCATAATCTGTCTATGGTTGCTGCAAGCTTAGGTGTCATTATTTTACGTCTTTTAGGTTTATTTCAATCCCATGTACTCGTTTTTAACAAAAATTATATTGAGTATAGAAGCAATTTTAACAATTTTAATTAAATTGAAATAAAATGTTTACCTTGTTCTGATTCTATTTCAGATCCACGCCTCCCTGTTTTTTTTCTGCTAGGAGAAAATTTTTATCTTCTTGCACCTTCACCATCCCCATTACATGAGCATGAGCAATATCGAACAAATCATCTGCAGAATCAATAAAATTTTGTTCTTTTTGTCAATAAGGTTTTCTTACGTATGGTCTTTTTTAATGCATGCCATGTTCCATACAACTTTTTTAGTTTTGTAATACAATGCTGCTCTTGTCAAGTAAAAATTCAAACTCTATCCCAAAAATGTTCTGATTTTCAGGCAATGAAATGCAATTTTTGATGATTGAGAGAAACTAATTGATCATAATTTCTCAATAAGGTATTGAAATCAAAAGTGCAAGGTCTTCAATTCTAGACACCCTTTAGAGACTATCGATTTAAAGGAGAAAGTTCCAGTATGGTGACCAAAAAAAAAAACAAATTTTCCTGGTATTTTTTATTCTTTGACAAATGATAACAAAATAACTACACCTTCATTCAGCAGATCTTATTTTGAAGTAAACGTCTATTCACCAAGAACTTAAGTTTCAGCTGTCTTTAAAGACTATGGAATTAAAAGAAAAGATGATACCATAGAGATCTAAAAAACGAACCCACATTTTTTGAAAGCTGACAACAGACAACAAAATACTATGTCAAAGTGAATTTTATTTTCTAACTAACATCTATACATCCAACGACCTTTAATTTCTGCCATGTTCAAAGACTATCAAAGTTAAAGAAAATATTCCAGCATAGTGATGTAAAAAATTAAATTTTCCTTATTCATCTTATTATTGAACCAATGATAACAAAATAACTACACCTTACAACAGTAGATCTCACTTTTTAGGAGACATCTACATATGAAGACCTGTAATTTCAGCTATCTTTAAAGACTTTTAAAAAAGAAAAAGATTCTAGCATAGTGGTCTAAAACAACAATATCTAATTTTTTTCAGATGATTACAAAAAAGCACTATAAAATTATAAAATAAGTTTTTTAATGAACATCTTTATCTGACAAGACCTTGTATTTCTGCTACCTTCGAAGGCTACCGAACTAAAAGAAAAGACTAGTACAATTAGAGGAAAAAACATTTCTCATTTTCGCACATTTTTAAATGAATGATAACAAAAATACTGCACCTTGGTATAGAAAATTTTTTTCATAAATAAAAATCTATACGCTAAGATCTTTAATTTGAACCATCTTAAAAGAATATTTAAAAAAAGAATTCTAACACAATGATCTGAAAAATAAAAATTTCTTATTTTGACTCTTTCACAACTAATTACAAAAAACTACATGTAAATATAAAAAATTTTATGTTTAAAAAAAAATCTACATACTAAGACCTTCAATTTCAGTTGTTTTTCAAGATTATTAAGCACAAAACAAATTTTAGCATAGTGACATAAGAAAATAAAATTTCCTGATGTTTCTTATTCTTTACCAAATGATAACAAAATAACTAAATCTTAACATAACAAATTTTATTTTTTAATAAAGATCAAGACCTTTAATTTTTGCTATCTTCAAAGTCTATCAAATTAAATGATAAGATTCCAGTATATTAATAGTGAAAAATTTCGAATTTATCAATCTTTTAAGCAAATCATAAAAAAATTACTACATCTTAGCATATAACATTTCGTTCTTAAAATTAAAATCTACGTCCTGAGACCTTCAATTTCAGCCATCCCAATAAATTATTAAAGTGAAGGAAAGAATTCTGGCGAAGTGATCTAGAAAAGTGTGGATTTCCCTTTTTGTTTCTTATGCAGATGATGATGAAAAACTACATTAAACAAAAAAAATTTCTATTTTTTATTGAAAATCGAAATGCCAAGGCCTTATTTTAGCCGTTTTTAAAGACTATCAAACTAAAAGACAAGATTTCAGCAAAGTGGTGTAAGGAGATAAAATTTGTTTATATTTCTTATTCTTGAACAAACAATGACAAAATAATAACACCTTGACATAAAGTTTCATTTTTTTATTACTATGAAGACCTTTAATTTCTTCTATCTTTAAGGGCTATCAAATTAAGGAAAAGATTTCAGTTACGTTAGCTAAAAACACGAAACCTCGTTTTTTTTTAGCTGACAAAAGAAAATAAAAGACAGAAAATCTTATTTTTTATAAATATCAAGACCTTCAATTTCTTTCATCTTTAAAGGCAATCGAACTGAATGAAAAGATTCCAGCATATTGCTGAAAAACAATTTCCTAATTTTCACATTTCTTAAACAAATGATAATGAAGTCACTGCACCTCAACATAAAATATTCTCTACAATGAATCAAAACCTACACGCCGAGACCTTCAACTTACGCAATCATTATTAAATTCAAGACAAAAATTCTGGCATAGTGATCTTAAAAACAAAAATATACCATTTGGTTTCTAATACAAGTGACAACAAAAAACTACATCTTGACGTAGAAAATTTTATTTCCCTTTGAAAATCTATATGCCAAGACTTTTAATTTTATCAGTTTTTCAAGCCTATCGAGCTTAAGGAAAAGATTTCAGCACAGTGACGCAAGAAATTAAAATTTCATTATCTTTCTTATTCTTTAACAAATGATAACTAAATAACTATACCTAAACGTAGCAAATTTTTTTTTTCAGGCACAAAGACCTTCAAATTCTTTCATCTTTAAAGGCTAATTAAACTATGGATAATATTCCAACTTAGTTTTAAAAAAAAACGAGACCAAAATTTTTTCATCTGATAACAAAAGAAAAAACACTGTCACACAGCAAATTTTATTTTCTTTGAACATCAACACCTTCTATTGCTTTCATATTTAAAGGCTATTGAACTCAATAAAAAGATTCCAGCATAGTGCTGGAAAATAATTTTCTAGTTTTTACAATTCCTAAACAAATTATAACAAAGTTACTACGCTTTGACATGAAATATTCTCTTTAATAAATAAAAACCTACACGCCCAAACCTTCAACTTCATCAAACTCTAAATTATTAAATTCAAGTCTACATGCCAAGACCTTTAATTAATTTTTTAACAAATGATAACCTAATAACTATACTTAAACGTAGCAATTTTTTTTTTTTTTTGACACAAAGACCTCTCAATTCTTTTATCCTCAAAGGCTAGTAAACTAAGAATAATATTCCAGTTCAGATATACAAAAAAAAACTAAACCTTTTTTTTGTCTGATGACAAAAAAAAACATTATCGCATAGCAAATTTTATTTCTTGTGAACATTAGGACTTTTAATTGCTTCCTTGTTAAAAATGATATCAAACTGAATGAAACGATATAAGCACAGTGATGAAAAAAAATTACTTAATTTCTGAAATGTTAAAACAAATAATAACAAAATTACTACACATCAACATAAAATATTTTCATTTATAAATAGAAACCTACACGCCGAGACCTTCAATTTCTGCAATCTATAGGTTATTAAATTAAAGAAAAGAATTCTGGCATGGTGATCCTAAAAACGAAAATATCTTATTTTGTTTCTTATACAAATGACAACAACAAACTTTATTTTGACATAGAGAATTTCAGTCTTCATCAAACATCTACATGTCAAGACCTTTAATTTCAGCCGCTTTTCAAACCTAAGAAGCTAAAAGAGAAGATATCACTATAGTGAAGCAAAAATTGGAATTTTTTAATCTTTGTTATTTTTCAACAAATGATAACAAATAACTACACATTAACGTAGCAAATTTTTTGTTTCGTGGAAACCAAGACCTTTAAATCCTTCCATCCTCAAAGGATATTAAAATGAAGAAAAGATGTCAGCTTAGATAAAAAAAAAAACAATACTTAATTTTTTTCGTCTAATAAAAAAAACTATTACATAGCAAATTTTGTTTTCTGTGAACGTTAAGACCATCAATGGCTCCCATCTTTAAGGATATCGAAGTGAATGAAAAGATTCTAGCATAGTAATAAAAAAAAATTTCTAATTTCTAACATTTCTAGACAAATGACAACAAAGTTACTACATCTTCACATAAAATATTCCCTCTTATGAATGAAAGCCTTAACGCTGAAAGCTTCAACTTCAGCAATCTATAAATTATAAGATTAAAGAAAAGAATTCTGACATAGTGTTTTTTAGAAAAAGGAAATATCTTATTTTGTTACCTATACAAATTACAATAAGAAACGACATCTTGACGGAACAAATATTATTTTTCATTAAACATCTACATGTCACGACCTTTAATTTATTCTTTAACAAATGATAACCAAACAACTATACCTCAACGTAGCAATTCTTTTTTATAGACACCAATACCTTCAAATTCTTAAATCTCCGAAGGCTATTTAACTAAGAAAAAGATTTCAAATTATATATGAACAAAAACTAAACTTTTTTTTTGTCTGATGACAAAAATAACATCACACAGCAAGTTTTATTTTCTGTGAACATTAGGACTTTTAATTGCTTCCATCTCAAAAAGGATATCGAACTAAATGAAGCGATTCCAGCATAGTGATAGAGAAAAATTTTTGAATTTTTAAAATGTTAAAACATATGATAACAAAATTACCACACCTTAACATAAAATATTTTCTTTTATAAATAGAAACCTACACGTCGAGAACTTCAAGTTCTGCAATCTATAGTTTATTGAATTAAAGAAAAGAATTCTGGCATAGTGATTTTAAAAACGAAAATATCTTATTTTGTTTCTTATACAAATGACAACAACAAACTTTATCTTGACGTAGAGAATTTTATTTTTTATTAAACATCTAAATGTCAACACCTTTAAGTTAAGCCGTTTTTCAAGCCTAACGAGCTAAAAAAAAATATTTCACCATAGTGAAGCAAAAAATTGAAATTTTTAAATCTTTTTTATATTTTCACAAATGAATACCAAATAACGACATATCAACGTAGCAAATATTTTGTTTTGTGAACACTGAAACCTTCAAATCCTTCCATCCTCAAAGGCTATTAAACTAAAGAAAAGATTCCAGCTTAGATGAAAAAAAAACTAAACTTAATTTTTTTCGTCTGATAAAAAAAAATATTACACAGCAAACTTTATTTTATGTGAAGATTAAAACCTTGAATTGCTCCCATCTTCAAGGATATCAAAGTGAATGAAAAGATTCCAGGATAGTAATGGAAAAAATTTCTTATTTTAAACATTTTTAAAGAAATGATAACAAAGTTACTACACCTTAACATAAAATATTTCCTTTTATTCATAAAAACACACACGCCGAGACCTACAACTTCAGCAGTCTATAAATTATTAGATTAAATAAAATAATTTTGGAATAGTGATCTTGAAAATGAAAGTATTCCATCTCGTTTATTATACAAATGACAAAAAAAAAACTACATCGTGACGTGAAAAATTTTTTTTTCCATCAAACATCTATATGCCAAAACCTTTAATTTCAGACGTTTTCCAGGCCTATCGAGATGAGAAAAAAATTCCAACACAGTGACGCAAAAAATTAACATTTTCTTATCTTTCTCATTCTTTGAAAAATAATAAGCAAATAACTATACCCAACGTAGCAAATTTTTTTTATGGATACCAAGACCTTCATATTCTTTCATCCTCAAAGGCTATTAAACTAAGGAAAAGATTCAAGTTTGGTTATTTAAAAAAACTCAACGTAACTTTTTTTCCTAATAACAACAAAAATACAATATCACATAGAAAATTTTATTTTCTGTGGACATCAAGACCTTTGATTGCTTCCATCTTCAAAGGCTATGGAACTGCATAAGAAGATTACAGCATGGTGATAAAAAAACATTTAATTTTTTAATTTTTTAAGCAAATGATAGCAAAGTTACTACACCGTAAAATAGAGTATGCAATTTTATAAATAAAAACCTACACGCCGAGACCTTCAACTTCAGCAATCTTTATCGATTATTAAAATAAAAAAAAAGAATTCTAGCACAGTGATCTTAAAAACAAAAATATCCTATTTTTTTCTTCTACAAATGACAACAAAAAACCACATCTTGACGTAGAAGTTTTTATTTTTCAATAAAACTGAATGCCAAGACCCTTAATTTATTCTTAAACAAATGCTATCTCAATAACTACACCTCAGCTCAGCAAATTTTTTTATGGACACCAGGACCTTCAAATTTTTTCATCTTCGAAGGCTATTCAAGTGAGAAAAAATTTCTGTTTAGTTATCTGAAAAAAAACTAAACCTTATTTTTTTCGTCTGATACAAAAAAAAACATTATCACACAGCAAATTTTATCTTCTGTAAACATTAGGACCTTTAATTGCTTCCATTTTCAAAGGATATTAAACTGATTAAAACGATTTAAGCATAGTGATGAAAAAAAATTTTCCAATTTCTAAAATTCTATAAATTCCATAAATTCTATAAATTCTCAAATTCTACAAATAATAACAGAGCTGCTACACCTACACATAAAATATTCCCTTTATAAATAAAAACCTACACGCTAAAACCATCAACTTAAGCAATCTATAGATTATTAAATTAAAGAAAAGAAATCTTGCATGGTGACCTTGAAAAAGAAAATACCCCGTTTTGTTTCTTATACAAATGACAACAAAAAACCTTATCTTGACGCAGAAAATTTTATTTATCATTAAACATTAACATGCTAAGACCTATAATTTTAGCCGTTTTTTAACCCTATAAATTTGAAAAAAGGATTATACAATAATGACGCAGGAAATTTAAATTTTTAAATTTTTCTTATTTTTTAACAAATGATATCCAAATTACTATATCTGAATGTAGAAAATTTTTTTTCTAATAGACACCAAGACCTTTAAATTCTTTTATCGTGAAAGTCTATTAAACTAAAGAAAAGATTCCAATTTATTTATCTATCTTCAAAGGCTATCGAACCAAATAAAAGATTTCAGCATAGTTATGTGAGAAAATTTAATGTTCTCATTTTTCTCATTCTTCAGATAATGATGAAAAAAAGGTACAACTTAAAAAAAAATTTCATTTTTTTATAAACACCCACATGTCAAGACCTTTAATTTCAGTCATGCCTGAAAAAAATTGAACTAAGAACAAGATCCTAGCATAGTGATGTGAAAAAACAAGATGTCTTTCTTTTTATATTTTTTCATAACTAATAACTATAATTCTACACCTTAATATAGCAAATTATACTTTTTAGTGAACATCTATATGTGAAAACCTTTTGTTTCAGTCACTTTCGAAAAAAAATTGATTTAAAGAAAAAGATTCCAGCACAGTGATCTAACAAATAAAAGTTTCCTGATTTTGCTTTTGTTGCAAATGAGAACAAAAAATGTACACCTTTGCACTGCAAATCTTACTTTTTAATGAGCACCTTTAGCTCAAAGCCTTTAATTCCATTTGTGTTTAAAGACAATCAACTAAAAGAAAAAAAATATTTTTTGAATTTACATTAGCGCTTTTTTAAAAAATGGCTTTAGTAAGTGACCTGGTTACAGAAAGAAAGCCAATACTGTTGTGAAGATAAATTTTTTAATTATTAAAAAATATAGATAATAATGTTTGAATAATTTATATACATTTGATAAAAATCTGAGAAAGCATGTACTAACTTGACTCCCAAATTGCATGATTTCAGAAAATTTCAAAGGATTTTAGGAATGTATTCAGGAAATCATTGTAAATTTAAGTGAGGCTTTTGCGAAATTTTAGGAAAATAACCATTTTTCAAGGGCTTCAAATTATTGGCGAGCTTTTGAACTGATTTGAAAGCTTTTCGGGTATTCGAAAATATTTAAAAGGATTTATGCGATTCTATACAAGATTTATATTCTATTAAAGAATTTAGAAAAATTGTTATCCCCTCGATTCAATATTTACAAAATTGCACTTTACAATTTTGCTATTATGTTTTAAAATTTATGCTACTATGAAAGGATTCAGAGGATTATTTAAAGATCTCCCTTTTAAACACTTTTTTATACTTATTTTTTGTGGCCTTATTAACTATATTAAAAAAAAAACAATTTATCTTAGACTTAACTGCTGACAAGAAATAAATATATATTGGATATTGGTCTGTAATTCGTGATCAATTACTCCAAGCCTTATTTAATCCGCTTAACGTATTATAGCTCATCCTTTCTCGGAACACTATTTGTAATCTTCAATAGCTGTAAATTAAAAGATATCATAAAATTCTAGTAATTTAAAAAAAACATAACTATTGTGGTGGTCTAAATTTTTTTTTTTATAAAAAACTTTTTTTATTTGTTTACAATATAAGTAAAATAATAAACTTCGAAGCCTATGAATTAAATGCGTGTCGATATATTAAAGACCAATATTATCGACACACAAAAATTCAATTGTTAAATATTCAAGGTGGAAAAATGGATTTCAGAAGGCAGTTGAATTTTTAAACAAGAAATATGACTTTTTAAACACAAAAAATAAATTATTAATCTAGAAGGATTTTTCTATAAAACAGTTGAATTTGCTTATAAAAATATGCGTTTAATTAAAAATTAAAAATGTTAACAAAATTACTAAGCTCTGATAAACATAGTTGAGTTTTTTTTACCCAAAAGCTGAATTTTCACCCATCAAATTAAATTTTTTATCAAAATACGAATTTTCAAGAGAACAAATGCATTTTTAAGGAGATAGTTTAATTTTAAATTATAATAGTTTAATACTATAATAGTTTAATTTAATTTAATAAAAAATGGAATAGATAAATTTTTATTTCAAAAAATTACTTTTTAACAAAAATTTGAATCTTTAACAAAATCTTTTTAACTAATCTTTTAACGAAAAGGAATGGATTTTTAACAGGAAATATTAATTTTTCACCAAAAAAGACGTATTTTCAATCAATTATATAAATTTTAAAATAAAAAATATGAATTTTTGATTTGACATATCAATTGTCAAGTGAAAATTTTATAGGTGCATTTTTTAGTGAGATAATTAATTCTTAGCAAAAAAAAAGAAGAATTTTCAGAATAAAACATTCTGAACCAGAGAGATACAATTCAACAAAATATATGAATTTCTAGCTAAATTCTTAAATTTTTATAAGTTTTGATTAAATTTTAACTAAATGGTGGATTTTTAAATTAATAGCCTAATTTTTTCAAATTATTTGATTTATTTACAAAATATTTCAATTTTCAACCAAAAGTATAAAGTTTTTACTCCAAAATATGATTGTTTAACATAAAAATTTATTAACTACCAAATACGTCAATTTTCAGAAAAAAAGTTAAATAGTTAAGCAGGAGAAAATTATATCCTACAAAGCAGTTAAATTTTTAACAAAAAAGAATGAATTTTTAACAAAAAAGAATAATTTTTCACCAAAAAAGATGCATTTCAAAAATTTACATAAAGTTTCAATTAAAAATATTAACTTTTAACCAGAAATGGAAAACTTAAATTTTGAGTTTAGAAAACAAATTTTTAACTAAAAATAAATTTCATTTAGAGAAAAAACACATTAATTTTTAACCAAAAAAAATTTCAAAAAAAATACATACCATTTTAATTAAAGACTTGATTTTTTAACAAAAAAAAAAGATGAAAATTCAAACGAAAAGTTAAATTTTAAATTAAATTGTTTAATTTTTGTCCAACTGAGAAGAATAACTTTTTACAAAAAAAGAACGAATTATAAACAAAGAGTTAAATCCTTAAAGAAAACAGATTAGGTTTCTACCAAGCAGTTAAATTATTAACCAAAAAGGATAAATTTTTCAAGGAAAAAGAATATTTTTTCACCAAAAAAGATGCTTTTAAAAGAATTTACATAAAGTTTTAATAAAAAAATATAAACTCTTACACAGAAAAAAGGTAAATTTTTAGTTGATAAAAAAAAATTTGTTTACCAAAAATGAAACGAATTTTTAGAAAAATACATTTTCAACCAGATAGATACATTTTCAATAAAATATACAAATTTTCAAATAAATATTTGAATATAAAAAAAATAAAAATTTCAACCAAATAGTTACATTTTTAAATAAATAGATTATTTCTCGTCCAAAAAGTTTATCTGTTTAAAAAATTGTTCAATTTTCAACCAAAAGTATGAATTTTTAACGAAAAAGTTTATTTTTATCTAAATAGTTCTATTTTATACCAAATTATGTAATTTTTATCCCATAACATGAAGTTTTCACCAAACAATCCAAGGTTTTACAAAATATTTAAATTTTTTTTTCAACAATATCAATTTTTATCACAGAAATTTATTTATGACCAAATACTTAAATTTTTCAATAAAATTGCTTAATCCTCAACTGAAAATATTACTTTTTAACTAGGCAGCTAAATTTTTTCGCAAAATGGATCAATTTTAAATGAAAAACATTAATTATTAACCAAAAATTACATTTTCAAGAAATTACATAAATTTCTATCTAGTGAAGATTAATTTTTAATTTAAAGTATTAATGTTCAACCAAGAATTTAATGGTCACTTCTCCAGGTAAGAAAATTAATTATTAATTAAAAAATACAATTTTTTTAGAAAAATACATACATTTTCATGCAGAAAGATGAATTTTCAACTAATTACTTAAATTTTTAACTAAAAAGGATAAATTTCTAACAAACTATATGCATTTTTAACTAAGAAATATGAATTTTTAATTTAAAATGTCAATTTTCAAATAAAAATATTTTTATTTTTCAACTAATAAATATGACTTTTCACTTTAAATATAAATTGTCAACCAAAAATATTATACATTTTCATGTGAGAAAATTAATTCTCAACAAAAAAAATAAATTTTAAGAAAAATACATGCATTTCTAAGCAAAAAAAGATAATTTTTCAACAAAATATATAAATTTAAAACTAATTACTAGAATTTTTAACTAAGAAAGACAACATATCAATCAAATATAAACATTTTTAAATTAACAGTTTAATTTTCATTCACGTTATTTTTTTGCAAAATATTTGAAATTTAAACCAAAAGTATAAATTTTTATAAAAAAGATTAATTGTTTTTAAGAAAATATGAATTCTCAACAAATTGCATTCAATTTCAATCAAAAAGATCAATTTTTAATTTGCAGTATCAATTTTCAACCAACGATGTAGTAGTTACATTTTCATGTAAAAAAACTTAATTTCTAGATATGATATATAACCTAGATGTGCTCTATTGATCTAGATGTGATCTACCTAATAGTCTGCATAGATGTCAAAATACTTTTTCTATATCAAATATGGCGCCAGAAGTCCATTTAAATCGATTTTGGTGATCGATCGTGAGATTTGGAAGCGCTGTTAAAATACTTTCTATTTCCTATTTTTCTGACTTTCAAAAATCCTAAATTTTATTTATTTAATCATATTAATCGCAAGTTTTGACAATCCTGAGGGACTCTTCTACTCAAATATGGATTTAAGCTTCCTTAAGGAATAAAAATTGCCCTACGATAACGATTTGTTGCACTAGCATTCCAAGCTGATTTTTTTAGATGAGATTTTGAAGGTTACATTGTCTCCTTTAGGAGACAATCAAACAAATCCTTTATGCAGGATTATCTTTAGAGTTAATTTGTAATAATTTTTGGAAATCTTTAGAAAAAGCCTTGTGGAAGAGTTCAATAGCAAAAGCAAAAATTTCTATTAACCACAGTCAAGGATCTTTCGCTTTTGTTGCCACACAATACGAAACTGGACGCAGCAAATATTGCGAAGCGACGGAAAGCCACAGAATCGTGCCGCTGGAACGTGCTGTGAAACCAAATTGACAATTTATAAAAAAAAAGAAATTCGTTTCCGTTCGTTTGTATGCAGATGGGACTGTTGTTTTTTTATTTCATTTTATTTTAAACTTTTATTAGCTTACAACGAAGCGGACACTGGTCAAGCGGGTACTGTCAGGTACCTCGGTTATGACCAATTTTTGAGGTCGCATAACTCTTGCTTTGAGTTTTTCCTCTTTTCTCTTTCCGACAGATTGCAAACAAAAATAAAATACGTAAATCGTTTATTTACTTATTTTTGCATCTAAACTTTATTACATTAACAGTAAACTACGTACAATTTAAACAAAAAAACTTTCCTTTTGAACATCAAACCCCAGTTTAAATATTTGCAATCATATTTGTGGCCAGGGCTGGGTTTGTGCTAAGCAGGAGTTAGGCAACGGCTGCGCAACGGCTGGGCAACGGCTGGGCAACGGCTAAGCAACAGCTGGGCAACGGCTGAGAAACGGCTGGGCAACGGCTGAGAAACGGCTGGGCAACGGC
>JAUELO010000272.1:3127032-3141807 GCA_032357855.1 Amphibolips quercusostensackenii | reverse complement strand
CGGTTTTTTATAGCAAAACTTTTTTCTTTAACATAATTTATAGCTGATACATCAACATTAAACATTTGTTTCTTCTTGACGAATTGATTGACCTAAAATATTAATACATTTCATGAAAGAGTAAGAAAGTTATGGCTATTTATATCATATTGAAAATCGATTTTTATAGTAAAAACTTTCTTATTTTCATAATTTAAAGTTGATGTGAGAATAGAAAAAAGCGTTATTTCGAGACAAATTGATTGAACTATAATGTTGATACATTTTATTGAAGAGTAAAAAAGCTATGGTAATGCATAGAATTGGAAAATAGTGTTTTTTATAGTAAAACTTTTTGTATTAACATAATTCAAAATTGATGCAAGGACATAAAAGATTATTTGGCTGAAGACAAAGCGATCCACCTATTAATATTAAAACATTTTGTCAAAAAGTAGGAAAGTTATAGTCATTCATATTATATTAAAAAACTGTTTTTATGGTAAGCATTTTTACAAACGCGTTGTTCAAAGCTGATGTGAAAATAGAAAAGATGTATTTATTCAAGACGAATCGATTGACCCATATTATAGATACATTTCATTAAAGAGTTAGGAAGTTATGGTCATTTTTATTATATCAAAAATCGATTTTCGTAGTGCAAATTTTCTAATTTTCATAATTTAAGGTCAATGTGAAAATAAAAAAGATTTGTTGATTCGAGACGACTCAATTGACCTATAATGTTGATACATTTTATTGAAGAGTAAGGAAGAAATGGTAATGCATACAATTTGAAAATACGGTTTTGTATAGTAAAACTTTTTTCATTAACATAATTAAAAATTTATGCAAGGATATAAAAGACTCCTCAGATTTAAACGAAGTGATTGACCTACAATATTAATACATTTTATTAAAGAGTAAGGATGTTATGGTCATTTATATTATATTAAAAATCCGTTTTTATAGTAAACATTTTCACAGACGCATAATTGAAAGTTGATGTAAGAATAGAATAGATGTATTTATTCAAGACGAACCGCTTGACCTATACCATTGATGAATTTTATTGAAGAGTAAGAAGGCTATAGTAATGCATAAAATATAAAAATACGGGTTTTTATAGTGAAACTTTTTTATTAACATAATTCAAAATTGATGCAAGGACATAAACAATTTCTTGGCTTAAGACAAAGCGATTGAATCACAATATAAATACATTTTATCACAGTGATAGGAAGTCATGGTCATTTATATTATATTAAAAATCCGTTTTTATATTGAACATTTTTACAGACGCATTATATAAAGTTGATGTGAAAATAAAAAAGATGTATTTATTCAAGGCGAATCCATTGACCCATATTATTGATACATTTTATTAAATATTAAGAAAGTTATGGTCATTTATATTATATTAAAAATAGATTTTCGTAGTAAAAATTTTCTCATTTTCATAATTTGAAGTTAAGTTGGAAATAAGAAAGATGTTTAATTTGGGACGAATTGTTTAACCTATGATTTTAATACATTTTATTAAAAAGTGAGAAAGATATGGTAATGCACAGAAATTAAAAATACGGTTTTTTATAGTAAAACTTTTTTTTTCAACATAGTTCTAAGTTGATGCAAAAACATAAAAGATTCCTTGGTTCCAGACGAATAGATTGACCTAAAATACTAATACATTTAAGCGAAAAGCAACAAATTTATCGCTATTTATATTATATTTAAAACCTATTTTTATAGTAAAAATTTTACTATTCCCATAATTTCAAGTTGATGTGAGAATAGCAAAGACATGTTACTGCCAGACAAATTGATTACCCATAATGTTGATACATTTTTTTTTTTAGAGTAAGAAGGCTAAGGTAATGCACAAAATTTGGAAATACGGTTTTTTATGGTAAAACTTTTTCCTTTAACATAATTCAAAGTTGATGCAAGAACATCAAAGACTCCTTGGTTTAAGGTGAATAGATTGACCTCTAATACTGATACATTTTATCAAGAAGCAAGAAAGTTATCGCTATTTATATTATATCAAAAATCAATTTTTATAGTGAAAATTTCCTCTTCTCATAATTTAGAGTTAATGTGAGAAAAGAAAAGGTGTGTAACTTCGAGACGAATTGATTGACCTGTAATGTTAATACATTATACTGAAGAGTAAGAAAGCTATGGCAATGCATAATATTCGAAAATAGGGTTTTTAATGGTAAAACTTTTTTTATTAACATAATTTAAAGTTGATGCATAAACATAAAAGATTTTTTTAGCCCGCGACAAATTAATTCACATGGAATATTAATACATTTTATGAAAGAATAAGGAAGTTAGGGTCATTTAAATTATATTAAAAATTGATTTTCGTATCCAAAATTTTCTCATCTTCATAATTTAAAGTTAATATAAAAATAGAAAAGATGTGTTGATTCGAGACAAATCGATTGACCTCTAATGTTGATTCATTCTATTGAAGAGTAAAAAGGCTATGGTAATACATAAAATTTGAAAATACGGTTTTTTATGATAAAACTTTTTTCATTAACATAATTGAGAATTAATTCAAGAATATAATAGATTTCTTGGCCTAATACAAAACAATCGACCTACAATGTTAAAACATTTCATCAAAGAGTAAGGAAGCTATGGTGATCTATATTATATTAAAAATCCGCTTTTCTAGTAAACATTTTCACAGACGCATAATTAAAAGTTGATGTAAGAATAGAATAGATGTATTTATTCCAGACGAATCGATTGTCCTATATTATTGATGAATTTCATGAAAGAGTAAAAAGGCTATGGTAATGCATACAATTTGAAAATACGGGTTTTTATGGTAATATTTTTCTCATTAACATAATTTAAAATTAATGCAAAAATATAAAAGATACCTTAGCTTAATACGAAGCGATTGACCTATTATTTCAATACACTTTATCAAAGAGTAAGGAAGATATAGCCATTTATATTATATTTAAAATCCGCTTTTATAGTTAACATTTTCGCAGACGCATTATTTGAAGTTGATGTGAGAATAGAATAGATGTATTTATTTAAGACGAATCGATTGACCTATATTACTGATGAATTTTCTCGAAGAGTAAAAAAGCTGTTGTAATATATAAAATAAAAAAAGGTTTTTTATAGTAAAATTTTGTTAATTAACATAATTTATATTTGATGCTTTAACGGAAAAGATTTCTTGATTCTAAGCAAAATGATTAACCTATAAAATTAATACACTTGATCATTCACTATTAATAATATTAACAATAATAATAACAATATTATTTATACGCTTTACAGAAGCTTCTGTTGTATACAGGAGTTCTGTGAAGAATAATATTCATGTTAATTAATTATTACATATATTATGTATTGGATATATCTAGATGCTTATAGTTATTATTGAAAGTAATAGTAAAAATACATAAATGAAAATTATTATCGGCGATTGATAAAAGTAGAAATCTACCTCTTTAGTTCTATAAATTTTGAGTTAAAAAAAGAGGTCACCTCATGACTTCAAAAATAGCAGCTATCATGATGTGAAAATTACGTGTTTTTATATAGAGTAATCTAAAGTTTTTAGAATAATTTTAATACGATGAATTTCGGAAAAAACTGGTAAGTTAAAATACAATGTAGTAAAATAATTAGCTTTTTCAATACGTATAATTTTTTCATTAAAAGTATAATTCTACAGAAAGTATAATTTTGATCAATAGTTATATGATTTTTTCTATAAAAAAACAGTTGATTAATTAATTTGAAGAAAAATTACATTTCACGAGCGGCAGTATTGAGAGAGAATGCAACAAACGTCTAAGCAACGAAGTGTACTGTTGTAGTGGGGGTAGCGCCCAAACTTGCATTAGGGGAAACGGCGATATTAGGAGTGGCGCTATTGAGAGGTTTTGCTGTATTTACATTTTACTAAGTGATTAAAAATTACCCATAATTAACTAATTATTATTTTGCAAGTCACGTATTAGATCAATTTGTTTTGAAATTTAATTTTTTTATTGGAAATTCAACCGCTTGAAAGTTAGGCTTCTTTGGCAAATATGCAGTTTTTTTTCGTTAATAATTTAACGTTTTAGTTAAAAACTTATTTTTGGGGTTAATAATTTACCGACTTTATTAGAATTTTGTTATTTCATTGAGTGAAAAATAATTTTTTTAAACGAAAATTGAACTTTTCTATTTATTGTTAAAAATGTACCTTTTTCATTCGAAAATTTAGCTAATTGTTAAAAATATGCTATTTTTTGTTTTGAAATCGTCTTTTATGGTAGAAAATGAATCATTTTAGCAGAAAATTATCTCTTTAGTCAAATTTTCCTGATTTCTGTGTACAATTGAAATATTTTTGGTTAAAATATAAAATAAAACATTTTTTATTGAGCGTTTATCTTTTTTTAAACTTAAAATTGTTTTACTTGGTTAAAGGTTTAACGGCTTTATTAGAAAATAATTTTTTTGGTTAAAAATTTTTGACTTTATTTGAGAATTCATCTCTTTGTTTGAAAATGCAACTATTTTTTGAAAATCCTTTGTTTTTGTGGTTTAAAAT
This sequence comes from Amphibolips quercusostensackenii, assembly GCA_032357855.1. NCBI lineage: Eukaryota > Metazoa > Arthropoda > Insecta > Hymenoptera > Cynipidae > Amphibolips > Amphibolips quercusostensackenii. The sequence goes on along the minus strand of JAUELO010000272.1, from coordinate 3,137,240 downwards.
TAAATTCTTATTATTTCACATGTATATCTCAATTTATTCCACATATAGTTTTAAAGGGTCATTATTAAATTAAATGTATAGAAATGCAATTTCAAATGAAAAATAATATGACGCAAAAATTTTTAAAATGATTTAATGAAAAATGACTCTTTAATGCTTTTTAGGTTGTGAACTGATTAATTAGTTATTAAATGATTCTATTAAAACTTAAATTTTCTGGAATTCCTTTTAACGGTTATCAATAAATCAAATTTACAGTCATAAAAGTTTAAATTTATGAACAAAAAATACATATAAAGTAAAAAACATTAGAAAGTTTGAATGAAAATGTAAATTTAATGCTTTTCACTTTTTGAACTGATTAATTAATTATTATCTGAGTAACTCATTTCTCAATATTGAATCACATTGTAATTTAATTTTAGTTTTTTTGTTAAGGTGCATAAATTATTTTTTTTAAGGTTACGTCATTAAACATTGGCCATTATCTGTGTAATAAAAGTTCATTAATAAATAAAATACCTCTATTTTAATTATATAATTTTTGCCAATGTCGTTAAAGTTGTGAAAAAAGTATCTGAATGTAATTTTCAAAATTACGTATAAATATGTTTAAATTTTTTCTAAAATTACTATAAAAGATTATTATTAATCAAATTTTCAGAAATAAAAGTGAAAATTTAAAATAATGTGAATTAAAACTCATTTGAATGTTTGGATAGAAAGTATAGTACAATGATTTTTGTGTTGTGAACAGATAAAACAGGTAATAGCTGACTGATTTTTTTATAATATTAAATTGCATAAAGATTAAATTTTAATGTTGGTAAATTAAGTAAATTAATTGATTAGTTACTACAAGGTCATTAAAATTATGAAAGGTTGCTAATAAAAATAATTGTCTAGTGCTTTTCATGCTGTGAACTAAAAAATTAATTATTACCTGATTCTATTGAAACTCACATTTTTTCCAGTTATTTTAAATCTTAAAAAGGTTACAGCAAACAAAATCAACAGAAATTAAAAATCAAATGAAAAAATGTATCAAGTAAGAATAATATAAATGTTTTAATAGAAAATATAGCTAGGATGCTTCTTATTTTACAAAATGATTCTCAAATTATTATACAATTAATATTTTTTTAAATATCAAATTACATAAAGATAAATTTTTTTTATTAAGTATATAAATTATTTATTTACTTAAGAGATTGAAGTTTAATATTCTTCAATCAAGTTAAATAAAATAAATAAATCAAGTGTACAAAAATGCATATTCATATAAAGAAATATAAAGAGTAAAAGTGATTGCATTGTTTTAGTTGAAATAATTGTTTACTGTTTTTTATGTTGTAAACAGTTAAATTGATTATTAGTTGACTAATTTTGTTGAAAATTCAAATCAAATAAACATTATATTTAAATTGTTTTCAAATCAATTTAGATTTAAATTTCAATTAGCTATTATTTTGATTTAAAACGTTTAGTTTTTCTTTAAAATACCTTTATTACAATTATATAATCTTTCTCAAGGTCTGTGATGTTGTTAAGCAAGTACCTTAATTATATTTTTTAAATTATATGTTTATATTTATATTATATTATATTATAATTTTTTTTATTTTCATATTTATATTTTATATTCAATTTTTTATGTTATATTATATTTTAATTCTGTTTAAATTATTTTAAAAGGTTATTAATAAATTAAATGTATAGAAATTTAATTTCAAATTAGGAAAAAAATATTATGTAAATTACATTTTCATGTTTCAATAAAAATAATTGTTCAATGCTATTTATGTTGTGAACTGATATGTTATTAACATATCTCACAAAAACTTGGATTTTCTGTAATTATTTTGAAAGGCTATTAATAAATTCAATTTTCATAAATGAAAGTTAAAATTTTTTTAAGAATATTGAGTAAAAATTATTTGAATTTTCAATGGAAATTGTAGTTTAATGTCATTTTTTGTTGAAAATTTCCGTATTTTGTTAAAAATACGTCGTTTGGTAATAAATAATTTTTCTTTGTTGAAACTTCACCTTTATAGGTTGGCAGTTCGAAATTTATATTTTTGAGTTGAGAATTCAACAATTTTCTGAAAAATTTGCTTTTTTGACTCGAGAATTCAGAAGTTTGGTTAAATTCTTTTTCCTTTTATTGTTGCAAAATCTCTTCCGTTAAAAAATATAACTCTCTTGTTTAAAATTCGTCTTTTTGATTCAAAATTTTATCTTTACAGGTTAAAAATTCGAATATTTGACAAAAATTAAACTTTTTTGGTAAAGTTTTAATGATTTTTTTCAACATTAAACTATGTTGTTAAACTTATCTTTTTTTTGGTTCCAAATTCAACTTTTCCTTTAAAAATTTGTGCATTTGAATTAAAAATTTATCTCTAATGGTTGAAAATTTATCTGTCTTGGTTTATATCTTATCTTATCTGGCTAAAAATGTACTTTCTTATCAATAATTTAACTATTTGGGTTGTAAATTTCACTATCTTCTAAAAAATTCGTCTTTTTAGCTTAATAATTCAACTATTTGTTTAAAAAAGCAACTCCTTTTTTTCTGTGTCGATAATATTGGGCTTTAAAGTGAATTCTAATTGGACCGAGTGAAGAGCTTCAAATAATGACTTTGTGAAGCTGTTCACCTGGGGTGCTTGCTAGAGAGATTGTTCAGAGACCTGAGTCGGAACAGTTTTGAGAAACAAACATGCATTTTTCGCCCGGATAAAAATGGATTTAATTAATTCAAAACTTCATAAACCAAAGTCTTTTGCATCTTAGCTCACACAGTATGATCCAAGGATTGACCCGATGTGGTAAAGGTGGAAAGTAAGATCTGAAAAAAGTAGGAGAGAGAAACGTTTGCCAATAGGGACAGATAAAGCAAAGAAAATACGGGAAAAGACGAGTGCAATATAAAAAAGGGAAGGGCGAAAATACACAAAGTCGAGAGGATGGTATTTGATAGAGGTAAAGAAAGTCAGTCTTCAAGGAGCATCGTTTCGTGGAGCAAGAATTCCGAAAGACGGATAGCGAGGAATGGAGGTAAAATGAGAAGAGGCTGAGAATGAAAGTGGAGAGAAAAATAACGCTTCGGGTTTTTGTTATAAAGTTGCTTCTCTTGGATCGTACCGGTATAGCAGCCTGTTTCCTCTCTTTTAAATTAAAGCTTTTGTACTGGCATTCGCGCAACAATATTGCAGGAAAGTAGCTAGTTTCCTGAGCATGTGCGTGTGTCGAAGCGCATTATGTTATTACATTACGTGAGGTCGAGGATTCTAGTAAAAATGTTTTCTCGAAGCACGTTACATAACCTAGCGTTTAACTTTACCTGATGAAAAACTAGAACGAACTCATAGCTCAGGATTTTAAAATACTTTGCTGCTTTCAATAAATCAGAGTAATGGGAAAAACAAGTCAGAGTAGGTTCCGCCTGCCTACAAAAAAGGGTTTTGTGGCCTATTAGGAAGTTTATTAAATAGTTTACACCTTCTTTTCTCATATTTTTCTTCTCCTACTTCTCTTCCCCTACTTTTCTTTTTTGTTTCTTCTCCTACTTTTTTTTATTCTACTTTTCTTCTCCTACTTTTCCCCACACTTTGAACTTCGCTTCCTGTCCCTTCCTCAACTTCTTTATTGTCTTCTACTTCCCTTTCTTTATACTTTATTAGCTACTACTGCCCATCTCCTAGTTCCCTACCCCACCTTTCTCTTCACATACTCTACCACCGTTGTTTCCCATCATTTTTTTTAGTTCTCGTCCACTTACGTACCCACCCCTTTCTTTTAATACACCCTATTTCACCTACAACTCCTTCCCTCATTTCTACTACTTCATTTACTTTTTCTTTTTATTCCTTCTCAGTCTCTCTACTTTTTCTACTTACCATTACTTCTCTCAACTTGACACACTTTCACTCCCCTAATTTCCCATCCCATCCCCGTCAATTTTTGTCATTTTCTCTCAGTTGCCATAGTTGTCCCCCTCTTATATCCGCTTGGTTTTCCTACTTTTTATTTTCTCATATTCTTTTTATTTCAACTCTTTATTTTCTTTTACTTTTTCTACTTTTCCTCCCTCACTTACCCTCACTTTCCTTATTCCACCTTCTTTCACTTCACCTACTTCCTTTAAATTTTTTTCTCTTGTCACCCCTTATTGACCCTACTTTTCCTTTCTCTATTTCCGTTCGCTTTACTCACTCCTTCTCCTACAGTTTTCTCTCACTCCACTCCTAGAAGAAAAGTACGCCAAAAGGACAGACGAACACCTACAAAAAAAGCTTTTGTAGCCTATTAGAAAATTAAGGAAGTTCTTAAAATTTTCGCCTTACCTACTTGCTTCCTCTCTCTCATCAGTCCTTTCTATCCTATCTTATCTTGTCCTTACTGATTTTATCCTCTCTTATTATCTCTTCAATCCTCGCCTTATATCCCTTACTACCAATACTTGCCTTACCTCTCATGCTTCCTATCTTTTGACTATTGCTGCCCGTCTCCTCACATTAAACTACACCTCCACTTCTTCCTCTTCATTTTTTCCTCGCCCTCTTTCCACCTTTTGCTTCCTTTGCTCTAGCCGCCCTTTACACCTACATTTTTCGTCCCTAATTTTCTCCCCCCTCACCCCTATACTGTCCTTCCTAGGAAAAATGCACGACGAACACACTACGGGGGAAAAAAGAGTTTTTTGGACAAATTAATCTGCAACAAGGCTCACCACTTTCGACTTTTTTCACTTTGCTTTCCAGGAAACCTGCAAAGCGTCACGGTCGATTTGGTCAATCGGTCCGACCTTATGGCGCACATTGTGACGAAATAAAAAATAAATGAATAAGGTTCCAAATAACTCGTAAAAGGCAATTTTTGACCGACTTTAATCTATTCTTTCAGAAAATTTAAACAGCTTAAAAATTTCATGAGATTTCAAAAATTTTAGAAAAATTCTAACATTTTCCATAAATTTTCAAAAATTGTATTAATTTTTAAAGTTTTCAAAAATTATATTCATTTTAAAGTTTTCGAAAAACTTTGCAACTTTAAAACATTTTTTAAAAAGTTTCAAGATCTTTGAATATTTAAAATATTTCCAAAAATTGTAATAATTTTCAAACGTTTCAAAAAAAATTTATAACTTGAAAAATTTCTAAATTTCAAAAAAATTTTAATTTCTTAAAAATTTTAAAGCCTCCAAAAATTTTCAAAATTTTTAAACATTAAAAAAAATTTCAAATTAAAAAAAATTTTCAAATTTTAAGAAGTTTTCAAATTTTAAGAAATTTCCAAATTAAAAAAATTTTCAAATTTTTAAAATTTTTCAAAAAGTTTTAAATTTTCAAAATTTTCAAAATTTCTAAAGTTTCAAAAAATTTATTAAATTTAAAACTTCTCTAAAATTTTTGCAACTTTCAAAAAGCTTCAAAATTCCCTAAAATTAATTAAAATTTCCAATGATCTCCAAAATTTTTAAAAATTTCCAAAAATTTTATTAATTTTCAAACTTTTCGGAAAACTTTTAAACTTTTAAATTCTGTTCAAAAATTTACAAAATTTTTAAAAGTTAGAAGTTTAAAAATTTTTTAAAAATTTTAATAATTTTAGAATTTCCCAAAATCCCAAAAAATATACAAATTTCAAAACATTTTCAAATTTTTTAAAATTTTTTAATTCTTCAAAAATTTCAAAAATTTGTAAACGTTTGAAAATATTCAAAAATTTTAATGATTTGCAAACTTTCAAAAATTTTTCAAAATCTCACAAAAATTTCCAATTTTTATCTAAAAATTTTAAACGTTCTCAAAATTATTGAAATTTTTGAATTTTCTACAAGTTTACAAAATCATTAAAATTTTTGAAATTTTCCAAAAGTTTCTAAATTCCTCAAATTTCCGAAATTTCTAGTTTCCAAAATTTTCCAAAATTTTAATAAATTTTATTAAAGAAGAAACTTTTTAAAATTTTTCGCAACTTGCAAGAAGCTTAAAAATTTTCTAAGATTTGAAAAATTTTTCAAAATTTTTAACCATTTTTAAAATTTTCAAAAATTTCCAAAAATTTTATTAATTTTTAAACTTATCGAAAAATTTTCAAACTTCAGAATAATTTTTAAAATTTTTTTAAGTTTCCAAAAATTTTAAAAATCTCCAAAAATTTCTAAAATTTTCTAAAAATTTTTCAAATATTCTAAAAATTTCCAAATCTCAAACAATTTTTACATTTCTAAAACTTTCCGAAATCATTAAAATTTAAAAAATTTTTAAAATTCACCAAAAATTGTTAAATTTCCAAAATTTTGGAAATTTCCAAAGTTCGCAAAGTTTAAAAAAATGCACAAAAATTTGATTGATAATGAAACTTTTCAGAAAATTTTGCAACTTTCAAGAAGCTTGAAAATTTTTTAAAATTGCAAAAATTTTTCAAAAATTTCCGACTTTCCAAAATTTTCGAAAATCTGAAAAAAATTTTATTAATTTTCAAACTTTTCGAACAATTTTTAAACGTTCCAATAATTTTTAGAAAATTTTCAAAATTTTTAAAATTTCCTAAAATTTTAAAAAATTTTTCAAATTTTCCAAAAATTTCAGTTTTTTTTAAATTTTAGTGAATTCTAAAAATTTTAATTTTTCATTTAATTTTTCAAACTTTCTGTTGTTTTTGCTCTTTATTTTTCATAAATGATGTTATTAGTGATGTTTAGTTCTAAAAATGCATCATCGCATATTTCTAAACAAATTTCTAACAAACAAAAAATAATGAGAAAAAGAAAATTTTTTCTGCCTTTAAACGTCAATAGTAGGCATTTCTTTATAGAATTTTTTAGAAAATTATTTTAAAAAATCTAAGGACAAAATCATTTAACTGAACATCACTGATGACGTTATTTAAGTAAAACTAAAGGAAGAAACTATTTTTTTCTGATAATGAATGTTCACACTGAATATGTGTATAAATAATTTTTTTATAAAATTATTTAAAAATATCGAATGACATAGTCTAATCATTAAATATGACTGACAACATAATTTTAACAAGAAAATAAGAAAAAAAAATATTTTTTTGCCTTTCAATGTCCACACTGGGCCTTTGTTTATATAATTTGTTTCTGAAATTTTTTAAAAATATCGAATGACAAGTTTTTATTAATATATATGACTGATGACATCATTTAAAGGAAAATTAAAAAAGAAAACGAATTACTTCTGCCTTCAAATATCTACTTCTTTGAATATCAAAGGCCTTTGTTTATATTATTTGTTTATAAAACGATTTAAAAATATTAGAGTGTACATCTTTATTATACATTTTTTTTTAAATTTCAACCTTATTTTCAAATAAAAATAAATTTAGAAATTTGTTCACACAAGTCTATTGAAAATTTAGTTTACTTTATTTCTAAAAAGTTTTGGAATAGAATAAAATATGTAAGCTAAAACTGTAAGTGTTACTTCCCAGGTCTATGAAACGCTGAAAATATGAAGAGACTAGTCTAATAAGAATTTTTTACAAAGTTAATTAGTCAAATATATTTCGGGAAAAAATGATCAAACTACTTAAATTGGTAATGACAAAACTTTTCTCACAAATTTACTTCCTTGGTGAATTTATTTACTCGATTAAAGTTTTTGCAGTGAAACCTTTCCAAAGTCGATTCGGGGCAGCACTGCAGAATGAGAGATTCTACCAATCAGGGAATGTTTTTAATGAAAAGTGTATTTAACTTTAGTGCTTTCACTTTGAGAGCGTTTTAATTTTAAATTGATACTGTTTTTGTCGATAATGGTTTTTTAATTAAAATCATGATACTTATATAGGATACTATGTTCTAAAAGTGATAAGCGATTTTCAGTAGTTTAACTTTTTTTTAGTCAGGCACAATCTCCTGGTTTTATTTTTGTTTTCAGTGAGCCTTACGATTATTTTTCAAGACCAGAAAAAAAAGCTCGACAATTTAAAAAAATTTTTTGTCTGATTTTTTTTTTATTTTTCGCTAACTATACTTTGATTTGAATTAGAGATAATTTTTAGTCGTTTTTTTGTTGCTTCCTAAATATTCTAAGGCTATTTTAAAACTGAGGCGCAAAAATAATGAAATGTGTTAACATAATTTTGCTGTTTTTTGAAAATCCTGAATAAGGGAAAATAACAAAAAAATAATTACTCAAACAGAAATTTCACGAAGAATGAATATTTACGAAAAAAATTGAAACTAATGAAAATGGTTATTACCGAAATTTTAAAATTTGAATTTTCCGATTCTAGAAAATATTAAATTCCTGAATTTGAAAATTCCTAAAAAAAGTAAAAAACAAAATTTCCAATTCCGAAAAATAATAAATTGCCAAATTGGCGTATTCTCGTAAGTGAATCTTTTTTTTGGGGAATTTCAAATTTCATTAATATGAAATTTTAAGAATTTAAATATTTGTGTTCATGTCATTTCGGTCACAAATTTTTTTTAGCTTTGTTTTTTTTCAAACAAATGATTAATTTTTTTAAAAGTAAATAAATATTCAACCAAAAATAGAATAGTTACATATTCAATTTGAAAAATTAATTTTTTACAATAAAAAATAAATGTCCTACCAGATAAATCAAACCAAAAAAGACGAATTTTTAACAAAATATTTGAATCCACAGCCAATTAGATGAATTTTCAAAAAAGAAGATTTATATTTTACCATAGAAGACAAATTTTTAACAAAACACATTAATTTTACATCAAAAAAGTTTAATTTTCGACACAAATTATTTTTTATTCACAAGTTTTCAACAGCATATAATGAAAAATGTAATAGTTAAATTTTCAGTTTAACCAAAACATAAACGAGATATTAATGAAATAGTAAAATTTTCCACTAAAAAGATGAATCTTTAACCGGAAAGGTAAATTGTACAAACTGTACAATTTTAAACCAATTTGTTGAATTTTTGACCAAAAAATATAAGTTTTGCTTCCTCATAGAGAAAGCTTTGTAATGGCAAAATTTTCAAAAAATTTTTAATTCATGTAATTGAACGCTCGTCTATTTAAAAATGTCTAATACAATATTCTAAGCTAATGTTTGGATGTGTGTGTCAATATCGCACTTTTTCGTGAACACGATAACTTAAAAACAGTTGCAGATAATTTGCTGAAATTTGGAAGTCTTATTTCAACCACTAATATCTTGAAACTGAACATAGGATTTCTGAAAATATTATTTGCATTTTTTTCTAGCAGTTTATTATATTTAAAAAATCGGTTTCTTATAGTAAACCTTTTTTCATTCACAAAATTTAATGTTGATGCAAAAACATAAAAGATTCCTTGGTTCCTATGTTTATTCATAATATATTTAAAATCATTTTTTATAGTAAAAATTTTTACATTATTATGATTCGGGACAAATCAAATGACCCATAATGTTAAAACATTTTATTGACGAGTAAGAAAGCTATGGTAATGTACAATATTTGAAAATACGGTTTTTCCTAATGAAACTTTTTTCATTACCATAATTCAAAATTGATGCAGAAATATAACATATTTCTTTGTCTAAGACGAATTAATTGAACTATAATATTAATTTATTTGATCAAAAAGTAGGGAAGCTATGGTTGTTTATATGATATTAAAAATCAATTTTCATGGTAAAAATTTTCTCATTCTCATAATTTAAAGGTAATGTGCAAATAAAAAAGATGTATTGTTCTGAGACGAATCAATTGACCATAATTTTGATACATTTTATTGAATAGTAAGAAAGCTATGGTAATGTAAAACATTTAAAAATACGGTTTTTTATAGTAAAACTGTTTTCTTTTAAAAAATTTTAAATTGATGCAAAATTATACAAGATTTCTTGGTTTGAGACGAATAGATTGACCTATAATGTTAATACATTTTATTAAAGAGTAAAGAAGCTATCTTATTGCACAATATTAAAAAATACGGGTTGTTAGAGTGAAGCATTTTTTTTTACATAATTTAGTATTGATGCAAGGATATAGGAAATTCCTTGGTTCGTGACAAATCAATTGACCTATAATATTAATATATTTTATCACAAAGTAAGGAAGTTGTAGTCATTTATATTATATTAAAAATCGATTTTGATAGTGAACATTTTCTTATTCTTATAATTTCATGTTGATGTGAAAATAAAAACGATATGTTGATTCAAGACGAATCGATTGACTTAAAATGTTGA
>JAUELO010000272.1:3099135-3110845 GCA_032357855.1 Amphibolips quercusostensackenii | reverse complement strand
TAGCTTCCTAGGGAATATTTACTTTTGTATGTGTGACTATGGAGAGTTGGCTAACGCCATCTTTTGTAAAACGCTACAAATTAATCCCAACACCTGGTAGAAGACACCCAAGGGAATGACTGATTCCTTTATGGTGCTACTCGAAGAAGTTTTTATTTGCAGTGAGGGAATGTGAGTAAGAAGTCAGAGGACGCCCGAGTACAAAATATATTGCCTTCTCGTTTCCAGTGATTCCAGAGACAAATCACAGGTAATAGGAACCCTTCACAGTTGATCGGAGATAAAGTTCATGCTTACGATCTTACAATCTACAGCTTAACCCTTCAATCGTCTTCAGTTAAAGAGCACACGATGTTCTGGTAAATGTTCCTTGAAATCTAATAGTAGAAGAAGGTTAAGGTAGGAAATCAAATTGGTAAGATAAAACAAGAGTCACCTAAGTTTCTGCAATCCTCAAATCAATACTGATTCCGCAATTTGTCTTCCTTCTCATCTAATGATCAAATTCATTTCAAATCAGGCAGGTTCTGCAGCTTTTTACACATTTTTCAAGTAAGAAAGACAATTTTTTAAATGAAAATGAAATGATTTAATTTTGAGCAAAAAAAATGTATTTTCAACGTCAAGAGAAACATATGTTCGAAAAAAAAAATAAATTTCTAAGCAAAGAAACAAATTTTCAGCAAAACATGAATTTTACATTATATAGATCAATTGCATACCAAAAAAATTAATTTTTATTTAAACAGAAGAATTCTTAACTCAAAAAATTGATTTTTTTCAAAAAGACAAATTTTTAAATAAAAATATGAATTTTCAATAAAAAGATAGACTTAACAAAATTGTTATCAATATAAAATTAAATAGTTACATTTTCAATTTAAAAAATCAATTTTTGACTGAAAGTTCTCACTGAAAATGAAATGGTTAAATTTTAGGTGTGTAAAATACATCATTTTTTATGTAACAAAATGATTTTATTTCTTACCAAAGTAACGAATTTTCAATCAGAAAAAAAATGCTCAACCAAGAAGATGAATTTTGTCCTAAAATAGACAAATTTTCAACTAAAGAAATGAATTTTCATAAAAAAATGGATTTAAAAAAAAATTTCAATAATGAAGTTCAATTCGCAATTAAATAATTGAATTTTTAACCAAAAAAATAGATTTTTCAACCAATAAGATTTTTCTTCCCCAAAAAAGTCGAATTTTTAATCAAAGAAATGAATTTTTAACCAAGAAGATTGATCTTTAAATTAAAAAGACGAATTAAAAAAAAATTATTTTCAATGAAAAAGATTAGTTTTTAGATAAACAAACTTTTTAAAATAAAATAATTACATTTTTAACAAAAAAAAAACTATTTTTGACTAAAGAGGCAAATTTTTCACTAAAGAGACTCATTTTTCCTAGAAAAGAAAAATTTTCACTTAAATAAATGAATTTTCAACAAAAAAAAACTGAATAAAAATTAAAATGAAACTAAACGTGAAATCGTTTAATATCAGGTTTATAAAATTACATTTTTTCAATTTACAAAATTTTGTAATTTTTCACCAAAGTAATTACATTTTAACCAGAAAGAAAAATTCTCAACAAAAAAGATTTATTTTTTCCTAGAAAAGACGAATTTTTAACAAAAAAGGCGTGTTAAAAAAATAAATTTTCAATAATATTAGTTAATTTTTAACTAAATAATGGAATTTTTAACAAAAAAATTACCAAAGATAATGAATTTTTAAAAAACCAAATAACGAATTTTCAATAAAAAAGTTGAAATATCTACCAAACGAATTGCAGCCAAAAACGCACTTTCAATCAAATAAATCAATTTTAACCCAAAATAATTTTTTTTTTTTTAAATTCAAACTTTTACCCCCCCAAAAAAAACAAATTGGAATTATAAAGAAAACGGAAATAAAATCATAAAATTTTGGTTTCAAAAATAAATTTCTTTAAGAAATAAATTTTCAGCTGAAAAGAAGACTTTTTAAACAAAAAAATTAATTTTTTTTTTAAAAAAATAACTTTTTAACCAAGGACGTGCATTGTCAATTAAAAATATTATCCTTGATCCTGAAAAGATGAATTTTAACCTGGAAAAATAAATTTTGAATTTGAAAAAATCAAAAAGTATTCTAAAAATAAATAAAAATTGGATTCAAAAATTAATTTTCAAGGAAAACACTGATTTATTCTAGATAAAATTGACCTATTTAATTTTTCTTTTCAATTAATTTTTCGGTTAGAAAATTAATTTTCTCAGTTAGGAAATTATTTTTTTAGTTGAAAAGTTATGTATTTACTTTGGAAAATTTAGAATTCTTGGAGAAAATTATTCTTTCTTTAGAGAAAATTATTCCTTTTTATTAAAAAATGTATGTTTTTTGTTAAAAATTAAACAGCATTATTTGAAATTCATTTCATTGGTTGAAAATAGATTATTTAATTAAATAATATATTTCTTTGGTTGAAAATAATTTTTTTTTAGGAAAAAATGTATCTTCTAGGTTAGAAATAAGTTTCTGCAATCTTCAAATCACTACTAATGCCGCAATTTTTTATGCTTTTGATCTAATAATGAAATTCATTTTGAATCAGGCAGGATAATTTTTTGATCGAAAATAAAATGCTTAACTTAGAGGTAAAAAAATTAATTTTTACAAAGAGAAACAAATTTTAAGCATAACCAAAGAAATAAATGTTCGATACAAAATAACAGTTTTCAAACAAAAGGATCAATTCTTTTTTCTTAGGGTGAATTGAAAACAAAGAAATAAATTTTAAGGCAAAAAATAATAAAATAAAAATTCTGAAAAAAACAGGAAATAAAGTGTTGAAATTTGAAGCTGACAGTAATTAATTTTTACAAAAAAAAAAAAAAAGAATTTAGGGCACAATATTTTAATATAAAACCAAATGAATGAATTTTGAAATAAAGAAATGAATTTTTACAAAAAAAAAAACATTTCCACGAAAAAAAATTTTATAAAATAATTGAATTATTAAAAAAAAACATTTTTTTAATTAACTTTAAGAATTTTCGACCAACAATAACATTTTTTTCTTAAAAAACTAACTTTTAACCAAAGAACTAAATTTTTCACACAAAAAAAAATTTAAACAAAAAAACCAATTTTTAATAATATAGTTAAATTTCAAGCCAGCAAAATAAATTTTTGACTTAATAGAAGATTTTATAACTAAGAAGATTAATTTTTTTTAAAAGAATACGATTTTTGAAAACCAGAAATAAATTTATAATTTAAATGATCTACGCTTACCAAAAAAAATTAATCTTAAATAATGTTAACTTCTTAACGAGGAAAGTAAACTCATAGAAAAGAAGATTAATTTTTTAACAATAAAGTCTTATTTAAAAAAAAATTTTTTTACGAATTTTTGAAACGAATTTTTGAGCAAGAAGATTATTTTCTCCTCAAGAAAACGAATTTTTAACAAAAAAAGTGATTTTTCTACCAAAAAGATGGCCTTTCAACAAAACGAATAACGAATTTTCAATTAAATAGTTACACTTTCAACCAAAAAAATCAATTTTCAACTAAGTAGAATACTTTTTAACCGAGCAGAAGACTTTTCAACGAATTTTTAACACAAAAAAAAACAAATTTAATATTTTAAAGAAAAAGAAAATGAAAATAAAAGTAAATAAATTTCAATTAAAAAAAATTAATTTTCAAACAAAAATATTAATTTAAATTAAACTTAGTTGAATTTCTTTTTCTGTTCAAAAATTGAACTACATATTTTGATGAAAATCGTTTTTATTTAGTTGAAAATTAATTTTTTTTTAAATAAAATCTACCTACTTAATTGTTTGTTAGAAATTAATTTTTTTAGTTGAAAATTATGTATTTTTTTGATGAAAATATATTATTATCTATTTTCACCAAAAATATATCTTTTAAATAACATTGTTAACTCTTCATAAAAAATGTGATTTTTAAATACGGGAAATTCTTTTTAAAAAAACTAATTCTTAACATAAAACATGATTTCGAAACGCAAAAATATCAATTTTTGACTTAAAATGAAATAGTTAAATTTATAGTTAAAAAAATCAATTTTCAACCAAATATAAACGAATTTTCAACAGAGCAGTTCAATTTTCAACTAATTAAATAAATTTAAAAAGAGAATTTTTAGCCAAGAAGAATAATTTTTTTCATCAAAAGAAGAATTATTAATAAAATAGTCAAATTACAAACCAAAAAGATGTACTTCGAACCAAACAGAAGACTTTTCGTCTTAGAATATTTATTTTTCCTGAAAATACGAATTTGAAAAAAACGGACTGAAAATTTTGGAAATAAATGAAAGTAAAATGGTTAAATTTTAGTTTGAAACTAATTATTTTTCACTAAAAAAAATAGTTTCAAACAAAGTTTGATCAAAAATTCTTTTCGTTAGTAAAAAATTAAACTGTTTTACTGAAAATTCTTTTTCACTTGGAGAAAATTAAATTTTTTTTACTTGAAATTTAACTATTTAATTTAAAGTTGATTTTTTAAATTAAAAGGTCATGTATTTTGTTGAAAACTAGACTTTTTGGGTAAAAATGAATTTTTTTTGTTGACAATTTTTTGTTCTGGTTGAAAATTCGACAGTATTATTTAAAATTAATTTTTCATCAGTTGAAAATAGATCATTTGAATTAAAAAATTTATTTTTTTGGTTTTGAATTATTTTTTTTAGGAAATAATTAAGCTTCTGGGCTAGAAATTCTTTTATTTAGTCAAAACTTTTGTTTTTTGTTGAAGAATGAATTTTTTTTTAAATTAAGTTTTGATTTCAAAAATTTATTTTGATTAATAAAAAATTTAAGTATTTCAGTTTCAATGAAAATTTATCTTCGTTAGGTAAAAAGTTTATTTTTTTTGTTGACAATTTATCTTTCTGGTCACGAATTCAACAATATCATTTAAAAGACATTTTTTTATTAAAAAAATCTCTGGTTCTTTAGATAATTTTTTTTGCTAAAAATTCTATTATTTTATTTAAAAAAATTTGTTTGATAAGAATTTATCTTTCTGGGTAAAAATTTAACAATATTATCTAAATATTTTATTTTTTTTTTGTTAAACATATATCATTTGAGTTAAAAATTCATTTTTTGTTGAAAATTCGTCTATTTTAAGTACAAATTAATCTTCTTGGTTAAAAAATCTTTGATTTTTTAAATAAATTTTTTTGGTTTATAATTTAACAATTTTATTAAATTTTTTATGTAAAATTTCATCTTTCTGGTTAAAAATCCAACAATATTATCTAAAATTTATTTTTTTGTTTGAATATAGGTTATTTGAATCAAACATTTATTTTTTGTTAAAAATTGATCTATTTTAAGTACAAATTAATCTTCTCGGTTAAAAAAAATTTTGGCTTCTTACATAATTTTCTTTGTTTTATAATTTGACTATTTCATTTAATTTTTTTTTCTGTTAAAATTTATCTTTCTGCTTGAAAATTCAACAACATTATCTGAAATTAATTCTTATGGTTGAACATAGGTCATCTAAGAGAAACATTTATTTTTTGTTAGAAATTCGTACATTTTAAGTACAAATTAATCTTCTCGGTTAAAACATCTTTGGTTTTAAAAATAATTTTTTTTTTGCTAAATATTCAACTATTTTATTTGAAAAAAATTTTTCTGTTAAAAATTGATCTTTTTGGTTAAAAATTTAACAATATGATCTAAATTTTTTTTTTAAGCATAGATTATTTCATGGAATAAAAATTTCACTATATTATTGAAAATTCGTATTTTTCTGAAAATTCGTAATTTTTTGAAAATTCATATTTTTTGGAAAATTCGTCTTTTTGTTTCAAATTTCTTTTTTGGTTAACAATTGTTTTTTTTAATGTGTTTTTTTCATGTTTTTTAACCGCCTTAATTGAAAAGATTGAAGGTAAATGCTTTATTGACGCATGGAAAATGAATGTTGAAATAGATGCAAGCTGAACAGGCAGACTAATTTCACAGGTAATAGTTGCGTAATTAAATTTTCACCATTTAACTATAAAGTTTCTTCCACAAATACGATTTTATCTGTTTGGGTACTCAAATTATTATTACTGAATTTGAAAACAAAGCTCCATGACATGAATTTTAATTGTTAAATTAGGATAATTTTCAATTGAATCGAAATTTATTTCTCAGATGAGCAATTATAATTGATTATCTTTCTGCACGCATTATAAACGTGAAACGTGAGAGAAAATATTTTTGATCAGAAATAATTATACAATGCATTTATAGAGGTTATTTTGAATTAAGTTCGGAATTCGATAAAGATGAATTTCGCATTTCAAAATTGGTAATTATAATATATTGATTTCAACGAAAGATAGATTTTTAATTCAAATTATGAATACTTAACCAATTGAGTGAAATTTTTGTAAAGTAATTCAACTTTTAATTATGTATTTGAATTTTGAACCATAAAATATCAATTATTAACAAACAATGTGAAAGTTAACAACTCAACAAAAATGTTTTTAATTTTTATTTTAAAAAATTCAATTTATCTGAAGAGACGAATTTTTAACACAATGGTTGTATCCTCAGCCAAAGTATATTGATTTTCGTGAAACAGTAAATAATTTTAACAAGAAAAATTAACTTTCTACCAAAAAAGAATAATTTTCCTGAAAATACATGAATTTTTAACTAAATATTCACATTTTGTATCAGACATGGATTTCTGACTATAATTATGAATCTTGAAGAAGGAAGGTAATTATTGACAAAGAAGTTTAACTTTTAACAAAATACTTTAATTTGTAACCAAAGAAATGAATTCCTAATAAAAAATGTAATTTTTAAAATTTCCATCCAACAAGATTATCATTTTAAATAAAAAACGGTCAAATTCATTAAAATCAGATTTTTGACAAAATAATTTAATCACCTACCAAAATAGATTACTTCTACCAGAAAATAAATTTTCTACCAAGAAGATCAATTTTCTGCCAGAATAGAAGAATTTTTCGTAAAAAAAACATGAGTTTCTAATAAAATAGTTACATTTTCAAGCGAAGACAAATTTTTAACCTAATAGCTGAATCATAAAAAAAACAGATTGATTATCAACAGAACAATTGCATTTTTAACACCACGTATTAAGCTTCCAAAAAAAAAGGATTTACAAATATGTAAATAACTTTGTCGAAATATTCCTATAATTCGCAAAAATTATTTAAAAGTAGTCTTAAACATTGCACTGAAACCTCTATAGTTTCTTTACTGTTTTTTAAAATATTTTTTAATCATGAAAAATTAATTCTCTTAAATAAAAAATCATTAAGACTTTTCCCAGGAATCTTGAGAAAAATTTTTCATTTGCTTAAGCACTATTAAAATTGTTGAAAAGGTTCAAAATTTTTGTTTGGGATATTTGAAAATCAACATTTGGTTTTAAATTTTTGGAAATATTTTCAAGTTTCAATTTATATTTCAATTTTCTTGAAACTTCGAAACCTTTGAAATATCTTTATAAATTATTTTGATTTTTCCTACAGTTTTATTAAAATTCTGCAAAATTAAATAAATTGTCTAAAAACCGTAAAAAGAAAATATTATTTAAGTTTTCTAATGAATCTTAAGAATTTTTTTTTAAGCTCAAAACCATTCAAATCTTTGAAAATCCTGAATAATGTATTCTTATATCTTAAAAAATATAAATTTCATTAAAAAAATTTTTATATCTTTTCTTATTTTGAGTTATTTTGGAAATCTATTTGGAACATGCAGAAAAAAAGTCCAAAAAACAAAATTTTTCTACCAATTTGTATGGTCCCTTAAGAACATTTTTTTGTTTTTATTAAACCTCTCGAAATTCTTGAGAAGCTGCGAATGTTTCGTTTAAATACTTTTGCTTTCAAATCTTCTACACTCTTTTTGGAAGTTCAACGTAATCGTTTAAAATTGTTTTTTCTCAAAAAATTTATTTTTCTTGAAATTTTTTTTTTTTAAATTAGAAATAATAGGTTTAGAAAAAATCTTGACAGTTTTGGAACAGAATTTTTAATTAAACAATAGATAATCTTGTGATTTATTTTTCAAATATACTCAACATGTTTAATATTATTAATAGAAAAAAGTGAAATTTTTAGATGCATTAATAAATTAAATCAAATCAATCTAAATTAATTTAAATAGTTAATAAAGGAACATCTACCTTACTTAATAAAAATTTTTATCAAAAAATAGTAAATTTAGGAAGAACTAAAAATGTTGACTTTAAGTTATATTTTTAGCTGAAAACCATTATTTTTTACAAAAAAAACGAATTTTCAATAGAATAATTAAATTTTTATATAAAAAAAGTAATTCTAATCTCAAGTCATCTATCTTGAACCGAAACAACTAATTTTTACAAAACAGATGAAGTTTCAACTAAAAAGATGAATTTCCAACTGAAAAATTTTTTTAACAAAATCTGCATAGCTAAATTCTCAGTTAAAAAAATAATTTTAATCAAAAAATAATTTTTAAAAAAGAGTTCAATTTTGAGCCAAAAAAGGTCAATTGTGACCAAAAAATTTGATTTTCAATCAAACACATGAATCTTCAACTAATGTGATTAATGTTTAACCAACTATTTAAATTTTTCTCCAAAAAATATAAACACGTACATTAATTGTTCTGCCGTGCAAAGGTCTCTCAAGGGTTAAAAATATATTATTTACATTTGTATAATTGTTTATAATCGTTAATTGTTATTATCATAATAATTAAATATACTTACTTTTTTTTCAATAAAAAAAGGTCGATGTGCTTTTTTACAAGGAATGACTGAGATTTTTTTGAAAAAAACACATATAATTAAATGTGTTTTTTTTACATTCTCATCAGAGAAGAGTTTTACGCGAAATTTGAACCCCCCGGTTTTTGGCAAATGGTCACGTTTTGAGGCCCCTTTGAGCCCGAAAAACACGTTTTTACAAATGTGTCTGTTTGTCTGTCTGTATTTCTGTTTGTGAGCAGGATAACTTTGAAAAAAATTTATCTATCAGATTGGCATTTGGTATACTATTTAAGCGTGAGAAACTAAAGGTCAGGTTCGTTGGCTAGCCATTTTGGATAAAAATTCAAAAAGTGAGCACATTTTGAAAATTTTTGAGACTATTTTTTCAAAATTTCAAAATTTAAAAGAAGGTTATAAATAGTTCCCAGGAAGATAAATAATAATTCATTTTCCTGACTTTTTTTGATAAAAATAATTTTAGAGTTATAGCATTTTCTAAATCCAAAAAAAATGTAAATGAACATTTTAAGCCAAACAACGCACGATATAAAAACAGTCAAAGGAAGAAAAACGTTCCATTTTAATCACTCCTGAAACTAACATTGACCATACAAGAAATTTAATTTTTGGGAAAAAAATACATTGTACTAAAACAGATAAATAAACAAAAATTGTGCATTCAGAAAAAATTTGGAACTTTGTAATAAATTTGTTTCATAAGAATACTTTTAAAATGAGAAAAATTAAGTTTTTGCAAAACAAGACAAGCTAAAATAACATTTTAACTAATGTAATGTCTCGCCTAAATTATATATACAAATTTTTTTAGAACCAGTTTACATTAGCATGCGTTTTTTACATTATCATCAGAGAAGGTATCAGATTTGTCTAAAATTTGATCCCCCCCTAATTCTGGTCAAATTTTCATGTTTTGTGACCCCCTGAACCCAAAAAACAGGTTTTTACGAATGTGACTGTCTGTCTGTATGTCTGTCTGTATGTCTGCCTGTGAGAACGATAAATTTTGAAAAAATTCATCTATTTGATTAGTCTTTGGTATACTTTTTCAGTATCTTAAATTAAAGGTCAAGTTCGTTAGCCAGCCATTTCGGATAAGAATATAGAAAGTGAGCACATTTTGAAAAGTTTTGAGACAACTTTTTTCGAAATTAAAAAATTTTATGTAATGTCATAAGTAGTACTCAAAAAGGCTAACAATTTATATCAATGAATTTTTTTTATAACAAAAAAATTACATGAGTTATAGCATTTTCAAAATCCCAAAACAAAAGAAAATGATAATTTTAAGCCAAACAACGTAGGATACGGAAAAAAGTCAGAAAAAAAACGTTGAATTCTGAACACCCTATAAAATTATCATAACAACTTTTAAATTTTTCTGAAAAATGAAAAACATTTATTTTGATTGCACAAAAAATAATAAAATATTAAAAATTCCATTTTGCCGCCAAACTATGCAAAATAGGACAAAAATGCATCAACCAAAATTATGCACCCAAAAAAGATCTACAAATTTGTTATTATTTACTTTTTGATAGGACGCGTAGTTTTTCTTTTCTTCGCAAAAAACTGCACTTAAAATGAAAAAATTTAATTTTTTGACAAAGAACACAAGCAACATATAAAATGAAAACACAAAATTTGTTTATCAAAGAAAGAGCTGCAAATTTTTTTTATAAATCACGTGTTAATAAGATACGCAGTTTTTGTTTTATTTCTGAAAATAACATTAACAATAGAAAAAATCACATTTTTGGAAAAACGATGCAAGGTTCGAAAACAGATTCAGCCAGTTATTTTGGCTAAAAATTAAAAAAGAGCATTTTTAAAATTGTTAAGACAATTTTTTTCAAGATTTCAAAATTCTGTTCACAAATTCTCGCAGTACGCAAGAAAAAAAAACTAACAATTTATCCCAATAATTTCTTTCAATAAAAATCAAAGTACCAAAGTTACAGAATTTGGAAAAATAAACAAAAACTAAAGAAAAATTTAAATTTAAAGCCAAACAACGCACGTTTTAAAAAAAAATTAAGAGAAGAAAAACGTTGCTTTTTCAGCGCCCTAGAAAATTATCGTAAAAACTGTTTGAATCTTTTCGGAAAGTCAAAAATTCAAACTTTGATGCCCACAACATAATAAAAAATCAAAAGATACAACAAAAAATAAATAGAAAAAATATGTTAACACAAAAAAGAGCTACAAATATGTTGATAATTATTTTTTGATGGTATGCATAATTTTTGTTCTGATCGTGAAAAATAACATTAGCAATAAAAAAAATTAATTTTTGGAAAAGCAACGCAAGGTATGAAAGATAATGAATCAACATAAAGTATGCGTTCAAAAAAGATCCGCAAATTTGTTAGCGATTACTTTTTGATAGGAAGCGTGGTTCTTTTAAATTGAGGATTAAACTATTTTGTTAAAAATTTGTATTTTTTGTGGAATTCAGCTGTTTTTACATTGAAATTACAGAATTTTTTAGTTGAAATAGCAAGTATTATACTTTATTTAAGAGTTCATTCATTTTACTTAGAACTTTATCAAATTAGCAGAATGTAAAACTACTTTGTTGAAAATTAATCTTTTTGGTTGAAGATTCATCATTTTAGTTGAAAATCCTCTTTTTTAAATTTTAACTATTGTGTTTTAATCTGTTTTTAGTTAAACTGATTTTTTAAACTGAAAATTTAATTATTTAGTATTTGGTCAGTATATTATCTCCTTCGTTTATTTTGGAAAGCAGAGAGCACGATCAATGTGTTTCAGAGCGCGAAGCGCGACGACTGAATCGCGTACCGTTAGCAGCACTTTTTCCAAACTTTTTTGTTTCTATTATACGGTGCACAGAAACGAGCGTGGGGAGCGAGGTTTAAATGATTTTTAAATAAAATATCGAGCGCGAAGCGC
>JAUELO010000272.1:3082367-3099035 GCA_032357855.1 Amphibolips quercusostensackenii | reverse complement strand
ATACAAACATACATAAAAACACGCATACATACAAACATACATACAGACATACATACAAACATACATGCAAACAAACATACAAACATACATACAAACATGCATACAAACACGCATACATACAAACATACATACAGACAGACAAATGCTTTCATAAAAACCTGATTTTCGGATTCTAGGTGTCTCAAAACGTGGATATTCGACGAAAACCGTGGGGGGGGGGAGGTTAAATTTTACACACATCTAATACCTTCTCATTATAGGATGAAAATGTAATAATAAAGACTTAGTTTTTGTTAATGCAGACAAAGCTAACATAATGGTAACAGCTTATAGAGATAACGTCAATAAAATTGTGAAAAAAATGCTCAGCAACATTTCGTATAAAAATATAAAAACTAGTCTCTTCCTCACAAAAGGAGAAAAATGTAATAATATAGCCATTAGGTGAATGAAAAAAAGAATCATAAATAAACAAATAGCATATAAATTAAGAACTCATAATAGTATAATTGTAGCTAAAGCTGATACTCTACCAAAAGTGTACAAACCTAATTTGAAATTGAGATTTTGTCCACTATTGAATCTCTTTAAGAAACACAGAATCGTTTCTTGAAGAGAGCTTGGATTGAAAAGACACTTTGAATAAGATTAAAGTTCCTTTGATACATTCTTCACTTTTATTAGACGTTGTTTCAATGTTTGATAACATTCCATTAGATCTTGCATCAGACTAGATTAAGAAAAAATTAATTCTGAATAATAATGTAGAAAAAAAAAATTATAATCGCTTCTATAACTTTTTTAATGACATGGTTTTTTTATTTAATGTGAAATGTTATAAACAATCAAGTAATTGTCCTATAGGTTTGCCTTTGTCTTCTGTAGCTTTAAATTTAGTTTCAGAAGATGTAGATCAAAGAGCTTCAGAAAAATTAAATTTCATACCTATTTTATATTAACGGTACGTAAATGATATTTGAGCTACTGTTTTTACTGAAAAATTGTTGATTTCATAAATGCTTTCAAGAGAAAAAAAAATTCCATACAGCTTAGAATTTAACTCGAACATAATAATTCCATAAATTATCTTGATTTACAAATCGTAAAAACATCTGGAGGTGAGTTAATTACGAATTAGTTTAAAAAGCATGTGTGATCTTGTAGATATCTTAATTTCAATTCCAATGATTTGTATTGTCAAAAAGTCGGACTAATGAAAGGATTAATTGATAGATTTGTTTAATTGAGTAATATTAAATTTAGAAAAGAAAATTTGTATAAAATAAAAATTACATAAGCATAAAATAGATATTCGCTTTCTTTAATTAAAACTATTATTCAAAAGCAAATTCATGAAATCCATAAGGGTTCCAGTAAAAAAAATAACTGAATTGACAATTACAACAAATCTGATTTAAAAGTTACGTTATCATATGTTTAAAGACTGTCGAAAAGGTTGACAAAAAAAAAAAAATTAAACAATAATATTTGCTTTAATAATAAAAACACTCTCAATAAATTGGTACTTAATCAGAAGGATGCTGGTAATACCGGAAATTTGTCTGGAATTGTATATCTTATCAAACATGAATATCAAAAGAGATTCCAGAGTTGATAATTGGAATACAGGTCTATCAAGATACTATTGAAATTGAAACCATTAAGTTGATTTTGATTTTAACAATACTAAAATTCTGGCTAGAGTAAAAATATTTATAAAAGGACAATTATTAAATCTATTTTCATTAGCAAATGTCATAATATTTCTATTAGAGACAGAAATCATGGATGCCAAAAAAATATATCAAAGTATCATAAAATAATATTTAACAAACTCAAATCAAATCGCTTTAGTCTTCTTTATTTAATAGCAGTTCCTTCACATTACGCTGTTATCCTGTATTAATGAATTAACCACATGAATTTATCTCACTTGTCTTTTTAGTGATAGGTTCGTCGTTGTTCTAAAACATCAAAAAGATTACGTTTTTTTTTTATTTGAGATGTAGTCTCTAACTTAGGGAAGTAGGTAAACTGAGTGGATAATTATTCAGAAATGTGAAGTGTAGAGAATTAAAAGATGGAAAATTAGGGATAAAAAAGCATAAAGTAACAAAGGTATAAAAAACTATTTTTTATGAAATTGCGGTTGTATAGCGTTTTCATTAGCAGGGCATCATACAAGACAAGAAACCATCAAGGATGACTTCGCCATTAAAATCGAAACATGAAAGCCCGCAGCTGTTTGCGTAGCCGATATCTGATCACCTGAATTGTAGGATTACGTACCTGAGTACACACTAGCACAATGGGCGTGCATCTATATGAATAAGTAATCGACTGGAATTTATCGTCTAGAACGCATCGTCCATGTATCGGAAATATCGAAATACGTAATACCCGATAAATACCGGACAAAGTTGTATTACTTTGACATCTGGATATTTTAATATGAATTTCAGATTAAGAAATACTGTAGTTTTCCATAAGAATAACATGAGAAAAAACACATTTTTTTTGTAAATTTTTCCCACAACATGAAAATGTATAACAACTATGGGCTATACCTTTATAACATCACAAAAAAGTCTTAAGGCATACGAATGTATCACTTTCTTTAATTTGGCGCTTTCTTAAAAACTACCCCATGCAAGGGCAATAAATTATTATGAAATAAGTGATTTTTAATTTTTTAATTATTTAAATTGATTTTAGTGAAAAAAATATATGAACTCGCTGTGGATTTGATCTCGAGTGTTTCCACTTTATTTTTATTTATATTTATATGATGCTTATTTCACTAGCACTTTGCTTCACGTTAGCAAATGTATTTGATGCCTCATAGAAAAAGCATGAGCGATTTTTTAAATAATAGACAAACTAAGGCTTTTAATTTGATTAATTTAAAAATAGAAATGTTCGAAAAATGCAAAATGACAAAATTATACATAAATTTTTTAAATACAATAAAAACTCAGGCAAATTTAATTTCGTATTTAAAAGGGTAATTTTTTCAACTTAAACAGGGAAGGGAGAAATTCTTTCATACCCTATTTCCTTTTCATCTTTATGATTTTTTCTCGAAAATTGTCGGAATTATTTTATTTCGAAATTTATGGTCAAGAAGTCGTTTTTATTTATGCATCGAGTTTGATTTATGTTGATAGAAAAAGTTTTTCTGTTTGAAACGGATGTTTTAAATAATATAAATGAGCATAACACACCCACTCTTTAAAAAAGTGTATTAAGATTATACATTTATGAATTTTCCTTGATTTTAGAAATCTTTTTGGCTTATGCATAAATTTTAAATTATAAAGAAAAAAAAGTTGTACCATAAAGAATCAATTTCTCAAATACTATGCATTACTAAAGTTTCCTTACTCTTCAATAAAATGCATCAATTTTATAGGTCCATCGATTCGTCTTAAACTAACATATGTTCCCTATTTTTACATCGACTTTAAAGGTCAAGCAATTTTTATCAAATCAGGAAATCTTTTCCATATTTACATCAACATCTTGAAATGTAGCTATCCATTTTTGAATAAAATGTTTCTTTCTCAACTTGAAAATTCAACTATTAGATTGGAAATTTATCTATTTCATTAAAAATTTATCTATTTAAGTAGAAAATAATTCATCTTTGTTGAAAAATCATCTATTCAGTTGTCAAACACAATAAAAATTTTTTTGCATATTAACTTTAAATTTCTTATTTCTTTTAACATTTCGCACATTAGAAACTTGTATCATTCACTCTGCAGATTACACAGTAAATTCCAGTTGATCATTTCGATTTTCAAATTGGATCAAAATTATATGCATGGCTCTTATGTAAATTTCGGATTATTTATTTGATCAGCAAGTTGCGCATCAAAATGATCGGATTCTAAAGATCAAGTGCCTGTCATGAATTTTCATGAGTAGAAACTGTCGAGTGTCAATTCATAGATTCCGCATCCCAGTCATGTCCAGCTACATGCACACTGAAATTTTAAAACTGAAACTTCGAAGGAATTTTTAACGTTTTTTCACAATAAATTTTCAAATTTTAAAAAAGACTTTTACCTAGCAAATATAAAGAAACATTTTTTAAAAGTGAAATAATTATTTGGAGAAGCATAGAGGTTTGTAGCCCAATTCAAAGTTTTCTAAAACATTTCCTGTTAGACCTAAGGAGTAGAAAATCTTTCAGATTTGGAAATTAAGACTAGGAAAATCGATAAAAACACTTTTTAAAATAAAAAAATAATTCATAAAACAATCTTTATTATAAGGCAGAAAATTGAAATAAATTTGTTAATAATTCGCCTATTCTGGTGCGAAACTTACCTGCTTATTGAACCTTTGCTGCTTTTGTTGAAAATTTGTTTTTGGGGCTAAAAACTAATTGCTAAGACTAAAAATTTACGTTTTTTATCATAAGTTAAGGAATGATGCTTTTCATTGTAAAATACAACATATGGGTTCGAAATTAATGTATTTTGTAAAAAACTCTTCTTTTTTGGGACAAAATTCATCTTCTTTGTTCAAAATTTATTTTTTCTGGAGAATATTCAACTATTTTGATAGTTTATTTTTTTATTAAAAATTAATCCTTTTTTTTAAAGTATAATAATTTTGTTGACAATCCAAGTATTACCTTGAAAATTAGATTTGTTTGTTATAAAATCAATCTTATTTCTTAACGATTATTTTCTTTAGTTAAAAATCAAACTATTACTATTTTTCAGTAGATATTCAATTAATAAGTTTTTAATTGAACAATTTTAATGAAAATAACTTTTTTTTGTAGAAAATTCAACTATTAAATTATTTTTCTTTGTTAAAAGTTGGTTTCCATGGTTGAATATTTATTATTTTACTTAAAAAAATAAATTTCATTTTTTTATTGATATGTTCAAGTATGTTTGAAATTTAACAATTAATTCAAAATTCTTTTTTTGTAAAAAATAATATTTAAACTATTTATTTAACAATTTTATTTTCAGTGAAAATTTATCTCGTTTAATTAAAAAATCATATCTTAAGTTCAAATTTCGTGTTTTTGGTAAAAAAAAAAAAAAAATCGAAATGCAATATTAATCTTCTTAGTTACAAATTTATCTATTTTATCAAAAATTATATATGAAATTTTAAATATAGTATTTTGGTTGCATATTCTTGTTTTAGGTTTCAAAATTTGACTTTAAAGGTAGAAAACTCATCTGCTTGGTTCTAAATTCTTCTTTTTGATTAACAATTTATTTATTACTTCAGTTACAAGTTTCAATATTTTTCTGAAAATTTATTTATTTTTTGTTTGAAATAATGTTTTAACTTATAATTCAAAAATTTTATTTTCAGTTGAAAATTACTATTTGTATTAAGAAATTGTGTTTTCGGTTTTTTTTTCTGTTTTAAACTTTTACTTTTAAGGTGTAAAATTAATCTCCTTGGTTGGAAATTTTTCTTTTTGGTTAAAAATCTATTTATCAGGTTGAAAATTTGACTATTTCATAAAAAAATTAATTTTCTTTAAATAAAATGCAGCTTTTTGGTTAAAAATTTGCCTTTTTGGCGTAAAATTAACCTTTTGGGTTTAAGATTGATCTTTTTGGGTGAATGTTCAACTATTTGGTTGAAATTTTTTTTTGTAGATTGATCATTTTTAATGAAAATAAATTTCATTAGTTAAAAATTCAATCATTTTTCTGAAAATTTTCATTCGTTTCATGATAAAAATCATTTGTCATATGCTGAAAATTAATCTTTTTTAATGAAAATTAATCGTTTTATTCAGAAATTCATCTTCGTGGATACAAATTTAATTACTTGGTTGAAAGCTAAACTCTTCTGCTAAAAATTAATGTCTTGTTTAAAGTTAATTATTTTGAAAATTTATTTATTTGGTGAATAATTGACTACTTGATTATAAATATAACTATTCAAGTTGAAAATTTAATTATTAAGTTAAAAATTGATTTTTTTTTAACTTTATGTATTTTGTTAGAAATTTAACGATTTCCAAACATTGTGTCTTGTTTAAAGAAATTTGTAAATCTTGCAATAGCGAGAGTCAAAACTAAATAAATCTGAAAAAACTTCTTTTCTACTCAACCTACATTTTCATGCATCCACTATTGTTCCCCCTTTGCCCTATTCCTTTCTCCCCTACTTTCCCCTTTCCACGCTTCGCTGGCTAATACTCCTCACTCTCTACTTCCCTTCCCCAGCTCACATTTCCCTTTTTCTTTTGACCCTAATTTTTTATAATTTCTCTTACCTTAATTTACACTCACTTTCCTTGCTTCTCCTGCTTCCCCTACTCTTATTTCTCATATTTTCCTTACACTTTTCCTACCTTGCTACCTCTTACTTCCTCTTTCTTTCTCTTATTTCCCTTATTACCACTTCCATTTTCTCACTTCCTTTTAATTTCCCCCTTTTATTTCCTCTGATTTCCCTATCTCCTAATTTACCTTCATTTTACCTACTTTCTCTCCTATAATTTTTTCTTACCCTTCTCTATTTCTCCTTAAATACTTTCCTCCACTTTTTCGACTTCCTCTCCCGATTCGCCTGTCTTCTGCTAACTCAGATCATTTACTTAAATCTCACCTTTCTACTCTTCAATTTACCCTAGTTTTCCCTGCTTTCCCTTCTAGCATTTTTCCACGCTTCCCTTGTTTCCCCTTGCATTAAAACAATACTCCCCTTGTTTTCCTAATTTATCGTCTTATAGTTCCACCAAATTTCCGCTACTATTCTTCTACTTATATTTACTTATTTCCCTTACTTTCCCTTAAATAAATCCTCTTATTTTTTGTACTTTTCCTCCTTTCCCTTTACTTATTTTCTCTACTTCCCTTATCTTTCCTTTTCTCATTTTCCTTCACTTTTGCTACTTTCCCTCTACTCACTTTTCCGTACTTCCTCTACTCTCCCTACCCCTTTTCATTATTTTCTATCACTTCCCACATTTACCACCTTATAATTTTATCTTATTTTCGCTACTTTTGCTGCACTTATTTCTACTTAGTTCCCCTACTTCCCCTTTCCTTAATTTCCTTATTTCTTCTCACTTTTATTACTTTCTCTCCACCGAATTTTCTTACTTCCTTTACTTTTCTACCCTTCAATATTCTACCCTTCATTTTTCTTCACTTACGCTACTTCCCCTCCGCTCACTTTCCTTTACTTCCCTCACCATCCCTAGCCCTCTCTAAAATTTTGTCCATTCTTCCTTTACTGACCATCTCATAATTTTACATCGTTTCTACTACTTTCCTTTACTAATTTTTACCTATTTGCTCTAATCACCTTTTCCTTATTTCCCTCACTACTTTTACTTCTTTCACTTACCCTCTACTTATTTTCCCTACTCACCTTACCTTTCTTCCCTCGATTTTTCTTTACTTTTCCTACTTTAGCTTCACTTAATTATTCTTATTTCCTCTACTTACCCTACGCTTTTTCATGATTTTTCCTTTCTTTCCTTATATAACACCTCATAATTTGACCTCATTTTTGCTACTTTTTCTCTACTCATTTTTAATCATTTTCTCTACTTCCTGTTCTCTTATTTCCCTTATTTCTCTTCGCTTTTCTCACTTTTCTCACTTTTTCTTCTTTACTTTCACTTTACTTCCGCTACATTTCCTACACTCACTTTCCCTTATTCCTCCTACTGCCCCTACCCCTTTCAAAAATATTTCTCGCTTTCTTATCTGACTATCTCATAATTTTACATCGTTTCTACTACTTCCCCTTTACTAATCTTTACTTATTTCTCTTACTTTTCTTTTCCCTTATTTACCTTACTTCTTTCACTTCTCTAACTCCCCCTCTACTAATTTTTCCTACCTACCTTCTCTCCCTCAATTATCCTTAACTTTCTCTACTTTGAATTCACTTAATTTTTCTTATTTCCTCTACTCTCTCTGCGCCTTTCCATGATTTTTCCTCGCTTCCCTTACTAAGCACCTCATTATTTCACCTTATTTTCTCTACTTACCTTCTACTCATTTTTAATTATTCTCTCTACTCTCCTTTCTCTTATTCCCCTTATTTCCCTTCGCTTTTCTCACTTCTGTTACTTTTCCTCTTTTAATTTTCCTTCACTTTCGCTACTTTTCCTACGCTCACTTTCCCTCATTTCCCTTACTGCCCTCACCCTATTCCAAAATTTTTGCTCGCTTTCTTTACTGACTATCTTATAATTTTACATTGTTTCTAATACTACCTTTTTACTAATTTTTACTCATTTCCTCCACTTCCCCTTACTTTATTTTTCTCATATCTTCCACTTCTCTCACTTTTCCTCTACTCATTTTTCCTACTTCCCTTACTTTTTCTCTTTTAATTTTCCTTCATTTTCCCTACTTCGCCTCTACTTAATTTTTTCATTCCCTCTATTCCTCCTACACCTTTTTATAATTTTGCCACGCTTCTCTTACTTACCACCTTATAATTTCACATCATTTTTTCTACATTTCCACTACTTATTTTTAATTATACCCTCTACTTCCCGTTCTCTTATTTGCCCTATTTCCCTTCGCTTCTCTTACTTTTCTTACTTTTCCTTCTTTAATTTTCCTTCACCTCTGCTACTTTCCCTTTGCTTACTTTCCGTTATTGCCCCTACTGCCCTTACCCCCTTAAAAATTTTTTCCTGGCTTTCTTTACTTACTATCTCATAATTTTACCTCGTTTCCACTACTTACCCTCTACTTATTTTCACTTATTTCTTCTCCTTGCCCTTTCCTCATTTTCTCATTACTCTTGACTTCTCTTACTTCCCCTCCACTCATTTTCCCTGCTTCCCTTGCTTTTCTTTGCTAAATTTTCCTTCGCTTCCGATATATTCTCTACACTCAATTTTCCTTATTTCCCCTACTTCACCCACCGCTTCACCTGCTTTCGCCTCACTTCCCCTACTTACTGTCTTATAATTTTACGTTCTTTACCCTTACTTTGAGTACTTCTTCTTTACTCATTTTTCCTTATTCCTCTACTTGCCCTTCGCTCGTTTCCCTACTCCCCACTACTTGTTTACCCTTCTTTTCCTACTTTCCCTTTTCTTATTTTCATTTAGTTTCGATTCTTTCACTTTACTCACTTTTTTTTATTTTCCCTACTCACCTACCCCTTTCCCTCATTCCCCCTCACTTCCCTTACTCACTATCTTATGATTTTACCTTGTTGACCATTACTTTTGGTACTTCCTCTTAAGTGATTTTTTTTTATTTTCCCTACTTGCCCTCCCTTCCTTTTTCTTTACGTTTCCTACTTCCCACCACTCATTTTTCCTACTCTCTCTACTTTTCTTATTTTTTCTTTCCTGATTTTCCTTCACACCCGGTACTTTCCTTCCACTTACTTTTCCTGATTTCCTCTACTTCCTGTCCTTTCATTTTCCAACACATCCACTGCTTTTCCTCCACTCACCCAAAACTATAAGGGTTTCTGCCCATAGCTACAAAACCTCAAAATAAAGATCGGAAAGTGTAGAATGAAAAATCACTAATTTTTTATTCTACCCTCATCGATCTGAATCCCCCGCCGTCCTTGTTATTTTTACAACTTCTGCCGTCTTTGTGGCTCATTTGTGTTAACCACTCCTCCATCAATACAGTTTGCCATAAAAAAATAAATTCAAAATTCTAAGTTAATATTCCGATCCTTTACTTTATCATTCAATTGTTTTTTATTATTCTTATTATTGTTTGTTTCAAATAATTAAAATAGTCTGCATTAAATTTTACCTCGAAAAATCGACTAAGTCACAAAGGACCCACAAGGACGGCGGGGGGTTGATTTTGTTGCACGCTTAGATCACGCCCAAAACTTTTACCTGAAAATTGTTTCACCTTTTGTTTTTTCTGTCTAGTGACCAAAATTTGAAAAATTGTGCGGAAGGCTTTTTTAATGGAAAAACTTCTTTATTAAGGACAAGGATGGTTCAATGGTTGTAGGATTTATGTACCGATGGAATTAACTAACTTTTTTCCACATAATCCTGAATGTAATGCAATTGACCCTTTTTCAAAAGTAGATAATGTAACTAAAAAAACGGCCTTTAAATAAATGTTGAGGCAGCAGTCTCTGCGCTCGCAATTATTTGCAATGGACGGAGCTTGTGCCTATTAAAACTTTTATTTGAACGATGAAACTTCCTGTCATTTTTCCGCTCATAAAGTCTCCTTGAAAAAAAGGCGTCTCTATTTCGCCGAGCTCTCGCGAATTTCATCAAGAGGCATAAGGAAAACGAATCGTAAAACGGAGTAACAAAGTTGCGTTTCTTAAATTAAGCCGCGCGATTGCAACACTTCGGTGGAAATTAACGCCAGCAATTGCTAATGAAATTGTCGCTGAACGTGCCGCCTTTCATTTTGTATAGCACTCGTTTCCTTCCGGTTTCCTCTAAATTGTCATAAAGACGGAAGTGTTCTTTTGAGGGAAACTGACAGATACGAGTCAAATAACAATAGTCGAGGTAACTTGTGCCGGAAGCAGCAGCAGAAGGCTGATGTCCGTAGAAGGGGTTGTTGTGAATTGTAAGTAGGGATTTTCAAAACAACAAATAAACAACAGGCTAAATTCCAGTTCAAGAGGAAAATAATTTTGATAATCCGCTTGTGTTAAAAATTATTGGGGCAGAATTTTCGGGACCTAATCAGGTGCTGACTAGCCAGCTATGACCAAATCTTTTTCTAATTGTCTTAAGCAAATATTGATTTGAACATTTATAAAAAAGCTGAAATGCTTTAGAGTACCAATAATGAAAAATAAGGAGAGAAAGAATTAATTTTTTTATCATCGTCTAATTAGTTTTTTTAACCTTAATCAGGTTTTACACTTGGGCATTTTTAATTTTGACAACTGATCAGTTGAAGAGCTAATGGCTAACAGAAATAAAGAGGCATATTGGTTAAAGAACTATGTATTGACTTGAAAATGCATGCAGACTTTCAAAAATTTCAAAATCTTTGAAAAATTTCAAAATTTCCAAAATTTTTCAGTTTCCAAAAATTTTAATAATTTTTAAGCTTTTCAAAATTTTTCACAATTAACTTTTCTAAAATTTCGAAAAATTTTCATGATTTCAAACATTCTTAAACTCTTGAAAAATTTCCAAGTTTACAAAATACCACGAAATTTTCAAAATTTTAATAATTATTAAGTTTTCACAAAATTTTCAAAAATTTCAATTATTTTTAAACTTTTTACAAAATTTCTAAAATTAAAAAAAAATTCAAATTTTCTTTACAATCGCAAAATTTTTAAAAATTTAGAACAATTTTAATGATTTCCAAACTTTTTAAAAAATGTTAAACTTGAAAAATTTTGAAAATTTTGTAGAATTTCGAAAATTTTACACAATTTACAAAATTTAAAAAATTTAAATAATTTCCAAACTTTAAAAAAAATTCAAAATAAAGAATTTTTGAAATATTTCAAAATTTCCAAAAAATTTTCAAACTTCTTTAAAATTTCTAAAAAAATGTAATAATTTTTGCACTTTAAAAAATTTCAAAATATCTAAAAAATTTTTCAGTTTCCAAAAATTTAAATAATTTACTGTTTTTCGAAAAATTTTAATATTCCCAAAATTTTTTTAACTTCAAAATTTTTAAAAATTTAAAAAAAATTTTTTAATATCTGCAACTTTCCAAAAAATTTGAAAGGTATTTAAATTTTAGAAAATTTAAAAAAAAATTTTAAATTTTAAAAAATTTTATTGATTTACAAACTTTTGAAAAAATTTGTTGAATTTTTTACAATTTGCAAAATTTTTAAAAATTTCCATAAATTTAAATATATTTTAAGCTTTTAGAAAATTTAATACTTTTTGAAAATTTCAAAAATATTTTAACTTTTTTAAGATTTCCAAAAATTTTAATGATTTTACAAATTTCCTAACTTTTAAAAAATTTTCAAAAGTTTTGAAAATTTTAAGACATTTTCGAAATTTTAATGATTATTAAACTGTTCAAGAAATTTCCAAAAACTTAAAAAATTTTTCAGTTTCCAACAAATTTTTTAAATTTCAAAACTTTTAAAAAAATGTCTAGAATTTGGAAAAAATTTTTAATTTTTTCACAATTTGCAAAATTTTCAAAAATTTCGAAAATTTTTTATAATTTCCAAACTTTTGAAAAAAATTTTAAGCTTCAAAAATGCCGAAAATTGCGTACAATTTAAAAAAATTTTCACAATTTGCAAAATTTCAAAAAATTTAAATAATTAACAAACTTTCGAAAAATTTCCAAAATTTTTAAAACTTTAAAATTTTAATAATTTTCAAACATTTGAGAAAATTTATTTTTTGGTTAAAAATTGAAATATATTGTTTTTATTTTTGGTCTTGGGCTAAAAATTAAACTATATTGTTAAGAATTCGCTTTCCATTTTTTTGAAAATAAATTTTTTAAACTGAAAATTTAAAAATTAAATATTTAATTAAAAATCTATCCTTTTCATTTAAAAATACAACTACGTTATTAAAAAAAATACTTTGCCAAAAATTAATTTTATCATTTAATCCGATTTTTAACTTAAAATTTAAATTTCTCATTTTTGGTAAAAATTTGTCTAAATAAATAAAAAAATATAGCTTTTTGATAAAAGTTCGTACTTTTCAGTGAAAAATTATTCCTTTTGGGTAGAAATTACTATTTTGATACAAATTTGTTTTTTTTTTTTTGTAAAAAAATTAAATTTTTTTAATGGAAATCAAAATTAATTTTCTTAGCTTAAAATTAATAACATGGCAAGTGAAATTTTCTAAAATAAAGTTTATTTTCACTCAAGAGAGTTGAATTTTGAATTTAAATAGAAAAATTTTTCAGGTGAAAAAAATTGACAAAAAGAAAAACTATTATCTAACAAAATATTAAATTTTTCTGATTTACAGTTTAATTTTCTACCAAACTAGTTAAATATTTAACCATAAACAAAAATTAGAAGTAGAAAAATTTTTAACTAAACAATTAAACATTCTACCAAACAGTTAAACCTTCATCACAAAACATGAGATGTTAAAAAAAATGATTTTGCAACCAAATGTTTGAATTTTAAATCAAAAATATGAGTTTTAAATTAAATTCAATCTGCCTTATAGGAAATTCATGAACTTTTTTCAAAATTAATTTTGTTGTTGTTGAAAATTCATCTGTTTCATTGTAAATTATCCTTTTTGGATTTAATATTAAACTATATGGTTAGAAAATTAATTCATTTGGTCAAAAGTTTAACTATATTGTTAGAAATCCAATTTTCATTTTGTTGAAAATTAATTTCTCAAACTGAAAATCCATCAACTCAATTTTCAGTAGCAAATGCAACTACTTTGTTACTGTGTTACTTTAGTGAAAATTGAACTACTTTATTAAAAATTCATTTTTTGGTTACAATTTATATTTTTAGTTGATAACGGTTTAGTTGAATATTTAAATATTTTAATGAATTTTTTTTGTAATTTGGTTTTTAATCAAAACTTTGAATGTTTTATCATTAGTCAAAATTTGTATTATTTAATTTAAAAAATGGTGCATTTTGGTGAGAGTTCGTACTTTTTGGTAGAAAATACTTCATGGTTGAAAATTTAACCATTTGTCTGAAAAATTAAAATCCTTTGTTAAACATTATTTTTTTTTCGTAAAAAAAACATCATTTTAGATGAGATTCATCTTCTTGGTATAAAATGTAACTATTCCGGTAAAAAGCCGTTGTTTTTCAGTTAAAAATTGATTTTTTAATTGTAAATTGAACTATCCTAGCTTAGAATAATTCATTTCAGTTAAGAACTATCCCTTGGTTAAAAAAACAACTATTTGATGAAAATTAGATCTGCCTTATATGGTATTCATAAACTTTGTTTGACAATAATTTTTTTTTTAGTTAATGGTTCATCTCTTTTATTAAAATCTCTTTTATTAAAAATAAGTCTTTTGGGATTGAAAATTAAATTATTTGTTAACAAAATTCATTTTTCTAGTTGAAAGTTAAACTATATTGTTGAAAATTCGTTTTCTGCTTTGCGAAAAATTAATTTGTTGATTCAAAAATTTAATTTTTAGTTAAAATTTTTTTTTTTTATCCAAAAATTCAATCACGTGGGTAAAAACTAAATTACTTTGTTGAAATTCGTTTTCCTGGTAACCAATTTTTAATTTTTGTTGAAAATATTTTAATTAAAAATTTAATTATTTCGTTGAAAAATTACTTTTTTGCTTAATTCCATTTTCAACTGAAAAATTTAACATGTTTTATCTTCGGTAAAAAAATTGTAATTTGTATAAAAAATTGTGTATTTTGTTAAGCATTCGTTTTTGCGTCAACAAATTATTTTTTTTAAATGAAAATTATCATTATTCGTCTTGGTTGAAAATTCATAACGTGAAAAGTAAAATTTATGAATAGAAAGGTTATTTTTAGTTGAGAGAGGTGAATTTCAAATTCGAATAGGCAAATTTAAAAAAAAATACATGGATTTTCTATCAAATAGTTTTTCTTTAATTCATAAAAGATAAATTTTAAGCTGAAAAAAAGTTAAATTTTTAGATACAAAAAATTAAAGAAATAAAAAGCTTTTTTCTAAAAAAATATTGAGTTTTTTGAATTAATAGTTTGATTTTGTTTAATTTTCTTTCAATTTTCTTCAATATTTAACCAAAAATATAAATGTAAAAAAGGGTATTTTTAAACAAAAGTATAAATTGCTTATGAAAAAGTTATTTTACGATCAAACAGTTGAATTTTCAACGTTTTAAGATTAAGAAAATTAATTTTCTATAAAAAAAATTATCAACAAAATTAATGAATTTTCAACCAAGTACCTGAATTTTCAACTAAAGAAGATGTAAAAATTAAATTTTAATCTGCAAAAGTGGTTCATTT
Organism: Amphibolips quercusostensackenii; assembly: GCA_032357855.1. Taxonomy (NCBI): domain Eukaryota; kingdom Metazoa; phylum Arthropoda; class Insecta; order Hymenoptera; family Cynipidae; genus Amphibolips; species Amphibolips quercusostensackenii. The sequence goes on along the minus strand of JAUELO010000272.1, from coordinate 3,084,149 downwards.
GAAAATGTAACTATACTGTTTTTAGTTCAAAATTCATCTTTTTGAGTCAAAAATTCAACTATTGGTGAAAAATTGATTAATTTTTGAAAAATTACTTTTTCTCGATAAAAAATTATTATTTATTGTTGAAAATTGGTGTCTTAGTGAAAATTTAGCTATTTGTTTAGAATTTATCTACTTTGTTGAAAATTGAACACTTTGAAAAATAAAGTTTTTTTTTTGTGAAAAGTCAACCGTTTTTTAGAAAATCCTTCTTTTTGGGAGAGGATTCAACTATTTTTTTATAATTCATTTCATATTCGAAAATTCGTCTATCTCAGTAGACAATTAATCATTTCAACTAAAAATGAAAGTATTTGTTGAAAGCTTCATCTATTTTGTTAACAATTCAGCTACTTGTTTAACACTTAACCTACTTTGTTTGAAATCAAACACTTTTTCAAAAAGTATTCTTTTTGTTAAAACAAAGAAAGCTTTTTCGTTCATAAAAAGTTTTTTCTCAATTCTTATTGTTTATTTTAAAATTCTCCTTTTTTGTAAAGGATTTAACTATTTCGCTTATACTTTATTTTTTATCTAAAAATTTAATTTAATGTTCTATACTGTTAGAAAGTCAGCAACTTCATTGAAAATTCAACTATTTGTTGAAAGCTTTATCTATTTTGTTTAAAATTTAGCTACTTGTTTGAAAAATGATTCTAACTTGTTAAAAATATAATACTTCTTCAAAAAGTATCTTTTCTGTTTAAAAGTTTAAAAGTTTTGTTTAAAATTTTTCTTTTCCGTGGAGAAATCAACTATTTTGTTAATAATTTAGTTTGAAACTGAAAATTGAACTATTCTGTATAGTTAAAACTATATAGTTGTTAAGTCAACACCTTTTTTAAAAAATTCAACTATTTGTTGAAAGCGTAATCTATTTTGTTTAAAATGCATCCATTTGTTTAAACAATAATTCTAGCTTGTTAAAAAATATCTTTTTTGTTTGAAAATTTGTCTTTTTTGTAGAGAATTTAACTATTTTGTTAATAATTTATTTATAAACTGAAAATTTAACTATTCTGTATAGTTGAAACTATATAGTTGAAAAGTCAACAACTTATTTGGAATTTCGTGTATTTTGTTGAAAGTTCGTCTATCCTAGCCTAAAATCAATCTTTTTTATTGAAAATTTAATAGTTTTAAAAAAAGTATCTTTTGTTTAAAAAGTCGAGTTTTGTTGAAAATTTTTCTTGCTGGTATAGGATTCAACTATTCTGCTTATAATTTTATCATCTGATATATATATATATATATATATATACATTTTTTAATTAATTTGTATATAGTTAAAAAGTCAACAACTTTATTGAAAATCCATGTATTTTGTTGAAAATTCGTCGATTTCTGTAGAAAATTGATTTATTTTTATTAATAATTCTTCTATTTGTTGAAAGCTTCATCTATTTTATTAAAAATTCAAAAATTTTTTGAAAAAGTTTTCCTTTTTTGGTTCAAAAATTACTATAATGTTTTGTAAGCCAGAGTAATCAGAATGATATGCAACAGTTTGATGTCCCGGGATTTACTGTGTAAAGGAAGCAGAAGTTGAGCATTAGCAATTTGTGCACACACTCCAGAGCCTTTTTTTTTCCTCCTTTTCCTACATCGTTGCGCTTTTTTTCACTTTTCTCACCGTCTTTTCTGGCCTCTTCGACCAGGGCAGGGGTAGGTGTTTCTGGTACTTTGGCGGCCAGTGCTGCTGGCAGCGCGTTGTACCGAGAGCCCTTCGTTTCTGCTTGG
>JAUELO010000272.1:2959811-2981056 GCA_032357855.1 Amphibolips quercusostensackenii | reverse complement strand
TTTTTATTTAAAAAGAAAATATGTACATATATATACATATATATATATATATATATATATATATATATATATATTCGAGTTTGGTAGCCTATTGGGACGTTAATTAAATAGTTTTAATTTCATCATATCATACTTTGCCTTTCCTACTTAACCTCCTTTTGCATACTCCTCCTGGTCTCACATAATTTCCTTCACTTCTCCAACTTTATCTCTTTTTAATTCTCCCTTTACTTCCGTACTCCACCTTCTCTCTTTCTCCCTCTCCTCTAACTTCCTTTACTATTTCTTTTTAACATTTCCACTCCCTTATTTAACCTTACTCACTAGTAATACAAGCGTCCTTAATTCTCCTACTACCACTTTTTTTACTTCTCTTTCCCTCACTTCCTCTAATTCATGTCTCTTAACCTCTCCTGCTACTCTTTGTAGCACTTCCACTCTCGTACGCTCCCCCACTCACCGATAATACTCCTTTCCACGATTCCTCTACTTCCACTCTCGCTGTATTTTCCATCTCCTGACTTTTCTATTATTTTTTACTCTTTACTGATTTATTTTTACTGCTCTGATTTTCTTTCCTTGATTCCCACACCTTTATTAAACATCACTTACCTATAGTAAAACTCCACTTGATCCTCCGACGTCCACTCTTTTTTCTTCTCCTATTTATTATCTTTTTACTTTTCTGAATTACACTCACCTTACTCCCCCTACTATCCTGCCTATTACTTCCACTCCTCTACGCACCCATCACTTGCCTATAAAACCTCTCTACCTAATATCCCTACTTGCAAATTCTTCACTTTTTCTCTCCTCACGTCCATAAATTCTTATCCCTTAACTTCCCTTACTTTACATCCTCTCAATTCTTTTATTTGACCCTCTACACTCTTCCTATTACCAATTTTTCACCCTTTCTTTCCCTCACTTCCTTTGAATCCTATCTTCTTAACTCTCCTGATACTATTTTTAGCACTACCAGTCTCGTACGATACTTCACCTATCGACAATACTTCTTCCCACGATTTCTATACTTTCACTCTTGCTGCATTTCCTCCCTCGTGACTTACCCTAATTTCCTACTATTTACTTTCTCTTATTCTCCTCTCTGGACTTTCACACTCTACTCAACATCACTTACCGATTGTACTACTCTCTTTAATTGTCCTTTTCCCACTTTCTTTACTTTTTATACTTATTACCTTTTCACTTCCTCAAATTACTTTCTTTTTACTCCCGCTACTATCCTGCCTATCACTGTCATTCCCCTACTGACCTTTTACTTGCTGATAATACCTTTTTTCTTTTCAATTTTTTTTTCTTTTCTAAATTCCTCTAATATTTCTTGCAAAGCTTCCACTTTCGTACTTAATCTGACTTGCCTATAATACAGCTCTCCTTCCTTCTTCTACTGAAAATCATTTAACCTTCCCTACTCATACACTCATACCTCCTTTCATTCCTATCTCCTCACCACCATGCTACACTTTCTATCACTTCTACTCTTATGAGCTCTCTCACTTACTGGTAATAACCCTGCATACGATTTCCCTACTTTCACTATCGCTTTATTTTCCATTCCCTGACTTCTTTTATTTTCCCACTCTTTACTTTCCCTAATTCTTCTTCCTTGACTTCAACACTTTAAATCACAATCACTCACCTATAATACCACTTCCCTTAACCCTTCAAACTACCTTCTCTTTACTTTGCCTACTTTCCATCTACTTACCCCTTAAATTCTCCTCTTCTTACATTTCCTACAAGCTTCCTCATCACTTGAACTCCCCTACTCACGCTGTCTTACCCATATTACCTCTCCTCTCGATATCGCTCCTTCCGATCCCTCCACTTCTCCACACTTCACTTCCCTTACTTCAAATCTTCGCACTTGCCCTAAATTTAATCTGATCGCTTTCCCTAATTCGCTTCTCCTTGCTTCCTCTACTAGCCTTTCCACAATTTCTGCTACCCTACTTACATTTATTTACCCATAATACCTCTAGTCTCGAATTTCCTACTTCTAGTCTTTGCACTTGTCATCTCCTCACTTACCCTAACTTCCTACTGCTCACTTCTCCTGATTGTCCTTTCGTCTCTTCTACGCTTCTACTCTCCCTCACTTTGTGATAGTATCCCTCTCTTCGAATAACCTACTTCTACTCTCTTCTTTTTTTCTTTTTTACCACCTCTACTTTGCATCTACTGACTTGCCTTACTACACTACCTATCTACTCACTTGCCCTACTACACTTCCCATCACTTTCACTCTTCCACTCACCCTCACTTTTCCATAATACTCCTCCTTTTGATTTGTCTACTTCCACTCTTTGCAATTGCCATCTTCTCACTTACCTTAATTTCCTACTTCTTACTTCTTCAAATTTTTGTCTCTTCCCATCCACGCCCCTACTCAGCCTGAATCATCAATTATACACCTCTTTTCAAGTACCTCACCTCTACTCTCTTCGCTTCATCTTTTCTCACTTCACCTACCTCCTATCTCCTTTCTTACCCTGCTAACTTTCCAATTACTTTCACTCCTCTACTCATCCTTACTTACCCAAAATACCTCTTCTCTCGATATTCGTGCCCCCAATCTCTGTACTTTTCCTCACATTACTTTCCTCACTCCAAATCTTCGCGCTGCCCCTACTTTTGATCTCCTCGCTTCCCGCAATACACCTTTCCTTACTTTCCCTACTGGCCTTTCCACCACTTTTATCATTCTACTCACCTTTACTTACTTATAATGCATCTACTCTCGGTTTTTCTACTTTTAATCTCTGCATTTAACATCTCCTTACTTACCCTAACTTCCTACTGCTCACTTCTCCTAATTACCCTCTTGCCCTTTTCACGCCTGTACTCTTCCTTGCTTCCTAATATTGTCTTTTTCCTCAAATAACCTACTTCTACTCTCTTCTCTTATTCTCTTTTCACCACCTGTACTTCCCATCTACTGACTTGCCTTACTACACTACCTATCTACTAACTTGCCCTACTACACTACTCATCACTTTCAGTCTCCCACCTACCCTCACTCACTCATAAGACCTCTCCTTTTCATTTACCTACTTTACTTTTTGCACTTGCCATCTCCTTACTTCCCTTAATTTTCTACTTTTTACTTTTTCACATTTTCGTCTTTTCCCATCCACGCTCCTGCTTGCCCTAACTCATCAAATATACCCCTTTTCTCAAATACCTTACCTCCACTCGTTTCACTTAATCTCATCTTACTTTACCTACTTTCCATCTCCTTACTTACCCTTCTAACTTTTCCATCACTTTCACTCCTCTACTCCCCCGTTACTTACCCGTTATACACCTTCCCTCGATTTGCCTACTTTCACTCTTTTAACTTCCCCTTCTCCTCACTTTCCATTACTACCATCCTTTTATTTTCCCTCATCCGCCTCTTCTCACTTGCCCTAATTGTTTTCCTTAAACTCGCCCTACGTTCTCTTTTCGGAAAAAAGTACGTCAGACGAACACTGGACCAAAACTGTCAGGGTTTTGACTCTGGGTCACGAAACCCTGAAAATTAAGTTATATAAGTGGGAGGAAAGGGGCAAAAATATGATAAGAAAAGTAAAATATGACTATTTTCTCAAATTTAGGATCCTCGAATTTATTTTTTCAGCGCAATAGAGTTATTTTTCTAATACTTTGAAAAGCTGTTACAATTGAGAGAAACCATAAGTGTAGATTTATGAAAGCGATATCCCGAAGGGTGGAAGTGGATCAGTGGTAGAAAGTGGGATGGGGGCTAGGAAAGTGGTACATATATAGTGGCACCATTCGGTTTTTAATAATGTGAGATATGACTGAGACTGCATGGTGTACGTAACACTCGAAGAGTCTGTGATATGAAAAGCCACCCTTTTCTCAGCCACCCTCTACAGCTTCCTTGGTTCTCATTCACACCTATCCCATCTACTTAGACATCAAGGACCTCGGGGAAATGGGCAAAGATAAGGTCGAGTCAGCATTTTTGACATATTTTCTCGTCCAGTTCAAAGATCTCGCGGGATTCCACGAGACTCTAGTTACGCGCAAGTAATACCAAAGATTCCCTTTCTCGAAAATGAAAAAATAAACTTCTGTATGTACAGAAAAATAAGAAGGAGAAAATACAAGCAAAATATACGGCGTCTAGCAATTCAATTCATTTTTTTTGATAAAAATCGTACACGTGGCAGACTTCACATTTCATCCTTTGCTCCCCTTTTTCCCCTTTTTTGGAAAATTTTTTTGTTTTTATGTTTTTCTTTTTTTTTAAGTTCGAAATAACTCCATGAAAGGTAATTATAAACACCAATTTTTTCGGTTAAAAGTTCATTCTTTTTATTAAAAAATTGCACTTTGAAGCAGTGAAAAATTTTTTTTTAGAATTTTTATGCATGTCGACTGGAAATTCTTTGAATCCAAAAAAAAACTCAATTTATTTTTTTGTTGAAAAAAATGATATTCAGAGGTGGAGCAAGCCCCATTAAGTTTAACACGTATTTCCTATAAAAAAAACGTTTTTGTAAATTTGATTAAGAATCCTCAATATTAGCTAAATCGAGTTCAAACTCAACAGTTCTCTTTCAAATCATCCATACAATACGAATAAAATATTACTTTTTGAATATCAACCCAATGAGTCTGTTTCATAGTGACCTAAAAAAAGCCCATAAGGGAAGAAATGGGTTTTGATAGTTTTCGGCGCTAATTATGATTTTTCTGCGGTATAATAAATAAAATCGTTACTGATCTATTGAATACAACTTCATCTTAATAACTGGATGTTTAAAAAAAATTTTTGAACAATTTATTATTGTTTTCAGCAATTTTCTCTTAGAAAAGAGTTAGAACGTCGCGGTTTTTTATAAAAAAAATACACTTTTTGTTCAATTCTCAATAAGAGCGAGGTAATACTTAATTAATGTTAGGCAAAATAATTGTTTTAATAATTAATCATGATTGATACTGAAACTCTTCGAGAATAATAATAGAAACTTGCAGGTTTTTCCAAATTTTTTCACTTTTTGTCCAATTTTCAATTAGAGTCAGGTCAATTATTGATAAGAGTTAAGAAAATTAATAGTTTAAATTATTTATTATTATTTTATCAATATTTAATATGAATAATGCATGATTGTTTTCACTTGCATAAAGTGAAGTCATCAATAATTCGAGTTAACAAAAATAATTGTTTTAGCAATTAATTATTATTTTTCATTATATTATCTTTGCTTAGAGATAGAATTATGGGGTTTTTTCTTAAATATTTTTTTTTTTTTTTTTTTTTTGCTTTTTAGTTATGAAGAAATGATAAGTGAAGCTAAGGCAAAATCATTTGTCTAAACAATTATTTTCTAAATTAAATTAACTATTGAGCCACTTTAAGCGAAAAATAGACAAATAATTTAAAAAACGCAGTTTTCTGTCATTAGACGAGCAGAATATTATTAACAATAATAAATTGTTTTAACCATGATTTCTGTTACCTTAAATCATTTAACACTTTATTTCAAGTAAAAACTAGAAAAATAGTTAAAAATTTAAAGAAAAAACTGTAAGTTTCTAGCATTATTTAAATTAAATATTGATAAGAATGATAATAAATTGTCTGATAAAATAATTGTTTCAATTTGAATTAATTATTTACCTGACTCTAATAGAAAATTCGACAGAAAGTAAAAAAAAAAAATTTTTAAATACAATTTTTTTTCATTATTGTAAGAGAATATTGATAACAATCATGATAAATTATTTAAGAAATTATTTTTATTAATAATAACAATTAGGTGTTTTATCGCTTTAATTGCATATTAAACAAAAATTACATTTTTTTGTTTAAAACCGCGATTTTCTAACTGTACTTTAAAAAAAAATTGCTGTCAACAATAATAAATTGTTAAAACAAATTAGTAAATCATCCGGTTATTACAGTGAAGTTGAATTCTATAAATCAGATACAATTTGCATTAAAGAAACATCAAAAGATCATAATTAGCGCTCAAAACTAGCGGTTTTAACTCGGTACAAAATTCGCTTTTTAAAATCAAAAATTCATCTTCTTTGGTTGAAATTTTTTTTTTCTAATAAAAAATTTGTTTTTTTACTTGAAAATTTGATCGTTCTGTTGAAATTTTAACTATTTGGTTGAAAAAGATATTTGTTTTTTTTTCAAAATAATATATTTTTACGAAAAATTCCTTTTCTTATTTTTTTCAATGACTGATATAATCTTTACAAAAAAAAAAATTTCAAATATTTCTCCTTATACAAAAAAAATTTTAAAAATCTAAAAGCGATTCAAATCAATTAGCTAATTGGTGAAAAGTTTTTTACAAGTTATTTTTTAAATTGGTTTTTAATGCCACAAAAAAAACTTTACGATGTTGTTACCAATGAATCTAATAATTTTGAATTTTTTCAACCCACCGTAATAAGTAGGTACGAAAGACTGAGGTCAGACAACGAAGTAGTAGGAAGTGTATCTAATTTAAGCTATACTTATATATCACGCTGATTCCTTTCATTGAAAAAAAAATTATTTTTGAATCTGGGCACGCACACTAGCCTAGCCTGTACCTTTTTATTTGAGAAAAAAAAATTTCTTTCACATAATTTAATTTAAATATTCAACTAGTTTTTGAAAAAAATTATAATTTTATCTCACTTGTTCTACATTTTGTTAAAAATGTATATTTTTTAAGAAAAAATAACAGTTTTGTCAAACATCAGTCTTTTTAGGTGCCAAATTTCTAGTTTTTTTTTGAAATTCATCTTTTTTAGCAATGATGACACGTGCTTAATTAAATTTTTTCTTGATTCGAAAATTCGACCATTCTGTTCAAAATTAAACTATCTGTTTGAAAGTAAAACTATTCTGTTTGAAATTCGTTTATTTTTTAAAGAATATTTAAAAATTTTTTAAAAAATTTATTTATTTTTCTTGAAAACTCAACTATTTTATTAAAAATCATCCTTTCTAGTCAAAAATTCAAGTGATTTTTTTCTACTTGGATTTATTTTTTCCTTTTTTTCAATGCGACTTTTTTTCCTTTTTTTCTTTTTTCCCTGCAATTCAGCGTTTCTTTTTTCTGCGTTTTTTTTTCTGCGTTCCTGCGTTTCTTTTTTCTTTGTTCCTGCTTTTCTTTTTTCTGCGTTTCTGCGTTTTTTTCCTGTCTGCCTGAGCTTCTGTGTTCCTTTTTACCTGCGGTTATGAGTTAATTTTTTTCATGCGTTCCATTTTTCCTTCTTTTCTTTCTTCCTTTTTTGCTTTTTTTCTGCATTTCTAGGTTCTGTTTTCCTTTCTCTTTTCGCTTCTGCGTTCCTTTTTTATTGAAATTTCATTTTCCGTTTTTTCCTTTCTGCTACAGTCCTTTTTTTCTTTCTTCCTCTTTTCCTATAATTTAGCGTTCCTTTTTTTTCTGCGTTTTTTTCTGCATTCCTAAATTCTTCTTTTATGTCAGCCTGCGTTTTTGCGTTTCTTTTCTTTTGCAATCATGAGTTCTTTTGATTCTGCGTTTCACTTTTTTATTTACTTTTTTTCTTCTCCCTTTTTTTTCTTTATTCTTTCTTTTTTTTTCTGTTTTCTTGCGCTTCTGCGTTATTTTCTTTTTGAATTTTGCTTTTTTTTCTTATTTTCCACGATTCTTTTTTTTTCTCACGATTCAGCATTGCTTTTTCTGCGTTTATTTTTTCTGCATTTCTTTGCTCTTGCAACCTTAAATTCTTTTTTCCTGCATTCCAGAATTCATTGTTTATTTTTTCTTGCGTTTCTGCGTTCCTTTCTTCTCGAATATAATCCGCTCTTTTTTCTATTTTTCTGCGATGCTTTTTTTGCTCCTCCTCTGTTTCTTTTTGCCTACGATCAAGCGTTCCTTTTCACCTGCGCATATTTTTTCTGCATTCCTGTATTCTTCTTTGCTGTTTGCCTGCGCTTCTGCGTTCCTTTTCTTCCGCTATCGTGAGTTTTCATCCTGCGTTCCATTTCCCCTTTTTTCTTTTTCCTTCTTGTTAAGTTCAACTACATTCTTTTTTCTTTTTTTTGCGTTTCTGTAATTCTTTTTTCTCGAATTTCATTTTTTCTTTTCCTCATCCTGCTGTGACTCTTTTTTTTATTTTTTTCTCTGTTCCTTGTTTCCTACGATTTAGCTTTTTTCTGCTTTTTTTTCTTTATTCCTGCTCTTTTTGTTCTGTTTTTCCACGATTTTGCATTCCTACTTTCTTGATATCATAGGATCCTTGCTTTCTGCGTTTCTTTCTCTGCATTCCTGTGTTCTTTTTTCATGTTGACTTGCGTTTCTACTTTACTTTATTCCTTTTATCATAAGTTCCTTTTTTCCTGTGTTTGGTTATTTCTTCTTTGTCTTTTCATATCTTTTTCTGCATTTCTACTTTTTTTTTTATTTTTTCTTGCGCTTTTGCGTTCCTTTTTTCTTAAATTCCACTTCTTTTTTCTTTTTAGCTGCGGTCCTTTGTGCCTTCTTTCCTACAATTCAGCGTTCTTTTTTTCCTGCGTTTCTTTTTTCTGCATTTCTGCGTTTCCTCTTCCTGTTTGCTTGGGTTTCTGCATTCCTTTTCTTCTGCGATCTTAAGTTCCATTTTTTCTTCTTTCCTTCTCCCCTCTTACTCTGCATTCCTGCGTTCCTTTCCAGTTCCTTTTTCTTGCGCTTTTGCGTTTCTTTGTTATTGAATTCCATTTTTCCTTTTTTGTGCTGCGATCCTTTTTTTCCTCTGTTTTTTTTCTCTACGATTGAGCATTAATTTTTTTCTGCTTTTTTTTACTAATATTTTACATTCTTTTTTTTTTATTTTCCTGCGTTTCTGCATTGCTTCAATCCTGCGGTCATGAGTTCTATTACTTCTTCTTTCCTTTTTCCCTTTCTTCCTGCATTTCTTAGTTCTTTTTTCTTCTCTCCTGCGTTTCTTTGTTTCTTTCTACTTAAACTCCATTTTTCTCTTCTTTCTTTTTTCTTTTATCCTTTTTTTCTTCTTTTCTAGAATTCAGCGTTCTTTTTTTCCTGCGTTTCTTTTTTCGACCTCCCTGCGTTCTTTTTTCTGTTAGCCTGCATTCTGCATTTGTTTTTCCCCGACGATCATGAAAACAATTTTTCTGCATTACTGCGTTCTTTTTTCTTGAGTTTTTGCATTCCTTTATTTTTAATTCAATTTTCCTTTATTTTTGGCTGTGATTTCTTTTTCCTCTTTTTCTCTGTTCCTTTTTTTCTACGATGCATTCTTTCTTATTTCCTGCGTTTCTTTTACTGCGTTCTTTTTTCTGTTTGCATGCGTTTTCACGTTCCTTTTCACCTACGATTATAAGTTCTTATTTTCATGCGTTTCAGTTTTTCTTTTTTTTTCTCCCTTTTTCCTTTTTTCTTCTTGGCTGCTATTTCTTTTCTTCCTTATTACTCTGTCTCTTTTCTACCACGATTCAGCATTTATTTCAACCTGTGTTTTTTTTCTGCAATTCTACATTTTTTTTTTTGTTTAAACGCATTACTGCTTTCCTTCTTCTTTTGCGATCATAAGCTTTATTTCTTTTTCTTTCCTTTTTTTCTCTATTTCTGCATTCCTATGTTCTTTTTCTTTCATCTTGCATTTCTGCGTTCCTTTCTTTTTAAACTCTATCTTTTCTTTTTTTTCTTTTTTGCGGCTATTTTTCTTGCCTTCTTTCTACGATTGAGCGTTCTTTTTTCTGCGTTCTTTTCGTGCATTTCTGCCTTTTCTTTAATGTTAGTTTGCGTTTGTGCATTCCTTTTCTTTTTCAAACATAAGTTTCTTTTTTCTGCATTTCTACGTTTTTTCTCGTTGTCTTTCTGCGCTCCTTTCTTCTTAAATTCTATTTTTCCTTTTTTTATTTGAAGCTGCGATCGTTTTTTCCTTTTTTCTTCTGTTCCTTTTTTCCTGCGCTTATTTGTTCTGCATTTCCGCATTTTTTTTTATGGCTGCCTGTGTTTTTGCGTTCATTTCGACCTGCGATTATGAGTTTCTTTTATCATGCGTTCCATTTTTCCTTCTTTCTTTTTCTTCTCTCACCCTTTTTTCTGCATTTCTACGCTCCTATTTTCTTGTGTTTTTGCGTTCCTCTTTTCTTGAATTACATTTTTTCCTCTTTTCTTCAGGGCTGCGATCCCTTTTTCTTTTTTTCCTTTTTTTCTCTGTTTCTTTTTTCCTGCGATTTTTTCTGCGTTTGTTTCTGCATTACAGCGTTATTTTTTCTGTTTGCCTGCGTTTCGGTATCCCATTCAACCTAAGATTATGAGCTCCTTTTCTTATGCGTTTCATTCTTCCGTCTTCCTTTTCCTTCTTTTTCCCTTGTTTTTGCATCTTTAAGTTTTTTTTCTTGTGTTTCTGCGTTCCTTTCTTCTTAAATTCCATTTCTGCATTTGTTTTTTCCTGGCGATCATAAAACAATTTTTTGCATTCCTTTTTTTTTAATGCTATTTTTTTCTGTTAACATGCGTTTCTACGTTCCGTTTCACCTAGGATTATGAGTTCCTTTTTTTGTGCCTTTCATTTTTCCTTCTTTCTTCTTTTCCTTTTTTCTTTTTTTCTGCATTTATACGTTTATTTTGTTGCGTTTCTGCGTTCCTTCCTTCTCAAATTTAATTTCCTTTTTTTTTTTGCTGCAATCCTTTTTTTTTCATTTTTCTCTGTTCCTTTTTCACTATGATCAAGCATTTATTTCTTCCTGTGTTTCTTTTTCTGCAATTCTACATTCTTTTTTTCTCTTTGAATGCATTACAGCGTTTCTTTCCTTTTGCGATAATGAGCTCTATTTCTTCTTTTTTCCTTTTCTCCTATATTTTCGCATTCCTATGTTCTTTTTTTCATGTTGCATTTCTGCGTTACTTTCTTTTTCAACTCTATTTTTACTTTTTTTCTTTTTTTGCTGATATCCTTTATTCTTTTTTTTACGATTCAGCGTTCATTTCTCTCGGCGTTTTTTCCCTGCATTTTTGCGTTTCTTTTTCCTGTTAGTCTGCGTTTGTGCATTCCTTTTGTTCGGCAATTAGGAGTTTAATTTTTTTGCATTACCACGTTCTTTTTTCTTGTCTGTTTGCGTTCTTTTCTCCTTGAATTCTATTTTCCCTTTTTTCTGGCTGCGATCGTTTTTTCTTTTTTTCCTCTGTTCCTTTTTTCCTGCGTTTATTTGTTTTGCATTACTGCGTTCTTTTTTTGTTTGCCAGTGTTTTTGCGTTTATTTTGAACTGCGATTATGAGTTCCTTTGTTCATGCGTTCCATTTTTTCTTCTTTCTTTTTCTCCTTTCTCCCTGTTCTCTGCATTTCTACGCTGCTATTTCCTTGTGTTTCTGGGTTTCTTTTTTCTTGAATTTCATTTTTCCTTTTTTTGCTACGATCCTTTTTTTTCCTTTGTTTCTTTTTTTCTACGATTCAGCATTTATTTTTTCTTCGTTTCTTTTCACTTCAATTCTATATTTTTTTTCTGTTTAAATGCATAGCTGCGTTGCTTTCCTTCTGCGATCATGAGCTTTTTTTTTCTTCTTTCCTTTTCCCCTTTATTTTTGCATTCCTATGTCCTTTTTTTCATATTGCATTTCTGCGTCCCATTGTTCTCAAATTCCATTTTTCTCTTTATTCTTTTTTTGCTATTATCCTTCTTATCTTTTTTTCTGCGTTTCTTTATCCTGCATCCCTGCGTTTTTCTTTCCTGTTAGCCTGCGTTTCTGCATTCCTTTTCCTGGCTATCATGAGATCTATTTTTCTGCATGACTGCGTTTTTTTTGCTTTCTCCTTGCGTTTCTGCATTTCTTTCTTTTAAATTCTATTTTTCTTTATTCTTCTCTCTAGCTGCGATCCTCTTTCCCTTTGTTTCTCTTTTTCAACAATGCATTTTTTTTCTGCGTTTCTTTTACTGCGTTCTTTTTTCTGTTTGCATGCGTTTTCGCGTTCCTTTTTATTTGCGATTATAAGTTCCTTTTTTATGCGTTTTGTTTTTCCTTCTATGTTCTTTTTTCCGTTTTTCCTTTCTTCATGCATTTTTATGTTCTTTTTTCTTTTATCGTGCGCTTCTGCGTTCCTTTCTTCGTAAACTATATATATTTTTTTCTTTTTTGTTGATATTGCTTTTTTCTTTTTATCTACGAATTACCGTTCCTTCTCTTCTGCGTTTTTTCCCAGCATTTCTGCGTTTTTTTCCTTGCTAGCCTGCGTTTCTGCATTTCTTTTCACCGGCGACAATGAGTTTTTTTTCTGCATTCCTACGTTTTTTTCCCTTGTATTCCTGCGTTCCTTTCTTCTCGAATTTTATTTTCCCTTTTTTTTCTAGCTACGATCGTTTTTTCCTTTTTTCTCTGTTCCTTTTCTTCTGCGTTGCTTTTCCGCTGCGCTTATTCTTCCTGTATTACTGCATTCTTTATTTTGTTTTCCTGCGTTTTTGCATTCCCTTTCGGCTGCGATTATGAGTTTCTTTTTTTATGTGTTCTATTTTTCTTTCTTTTTTGTCTCCTTGCTCCCTTTTTTCTGCATTCCTACGCTCTTATTTCCTTGTGTTGCTGCGTTTCTCTAAGCCTGCGAGCATGAGCTTCTTTTTTTATGCGTTGCATTTTTTCTTCTTTCTTTTTCTCTTTTTAACACTTTTTATGTATCCCTACTTTCCTTTTTACTTGTATTTCTTTTATTTTCCTTTTTTTTCCTTTTTTGCTACTATCCTTTTTTCTTTTTTACCTGTTACTTTTTTTGCTACGATTCAGCATCAATTTCGTCCTGGGTTTCATATTTGGGTAATTCTTTATTGTTGTTTTCCATTTTATTCTATTTCTGCGCTCTTTTCCTTCTTTCTTACGATAAAGCTTTCCTTTTTTTCTGCGCTTTTCTTTCCTGCATTCCCGCCTTTTTTTCTGATAGCTTGTGTTTTTGAGTTCTATTTCCCGGGCGATCAAAAGTTCCATTTTTCTGCATTACTAAGTTCTTTTTTTCTTTTTTCTTGCGTTTCTGCGTTCCTTCCTTCTTGAATTCTATTTTACCTTTTTACTTTCATGGCTGCGACCGTGTCTTCCTTTTTCCCTTTGTTTCTTTTTTCTGCGTTCCTTTTTTCCTGCGCTTGTTTTTCATGCATAACTGCGTTTTTTTTTACTTGCGTTTCTGCCTTTTTTTGTCATGCGTTTTATTATTCCTTTTTTCTATTTCTCCTTTCTCCCTTTTTCTTGCATTCCTACGTTCCTAATTCTTTGTGCTTCTGCGTTACTTTCTTCTTGAATCCCATTTTTCTTTTTTTTCTTTTTTGCTGCAATCCTTTTTTTCCTTTTTTTTTTGGTCCTTTTTTTCTACTATTCTGCGTTTCATTCTTTGTGCGTTTATTTTTCCTGCATTACTGCATTCTTTTTCTTTGTTTACCTACTTTTCTGCGTTCGTTTTGTCATGCGTTTTATTTTTTGTTCTTTCTTTGTCTCCTTTCTTCCTTTTTCTGCATTCCTACATTCTTAATTCCTTGTGTTTTGGCGTTCCTTTCTTCTTAAATTCTATTTTCCCGTTTTTTCTTTTTTGCTCCTATTCTTTTTTTTCTTTTTTCTCTGTTTCTTTTTTTCTGCGATTTAGCGTTTAATTTTTCCTGCGTGTGTTTTTATTTCATTCCTGAGTTTTTTTTTCCTGTTTGCCTGCATTTCTGCGTTATTTTCCTTCTGCGATCATGAGTCTCTTTTTTCGTGCTTTTCATTTTATCTTCTTTCCTTTTCTCACTTTTTTTGCGTTCCAATGTTCTTTTTGTTTTGTCTTTCTGATTTGCTTTCTTCTTAAATTCTATATTTCCTTTTTTACTTTCTTTTTTCTGCGATCCCTTTTTCTTGTTTCTCTCTGTTCCCATTTTCCTACGATTCCGCATTCCGTTTTTCCTGCGTTCCTTTTTTCTTTTTCTTATTCTTCTGCGTATTCTTTTTTTTTGCGTTTATTTTTCTGTTTCCCTTTCTTTTTTTCCCTTTTTTCTTTTTTTCTTTTTCTTCTGTGTGCCACAAGAAATTTCATAAAATTTGTTATATCCTTCCCATAATGTAACCTTGACCGTACCACCGTATGTATGCAAAATAAAAAGTCACGTGAGCATAATAAATTAAAATGAAAAATAAAGAAAATATTTAGTGCAATCATGTTTCTCGCAATAATAAGATTTTTCATAATCTAACATATGATAAGATGATATCTTTCTTAACCTTTTCTTTATCAAACAAAAAATTTATAAAAAAATGGATAAATTTCCGAACAACTAGTTGAATTTTAAACTAAAAGAAAAAAAACGAATTTTCAACAAAATAGTTGAATTTCCACTTAAATTATTTCTAACTCTTATCATTAATATTTAAAAGAAAAAATGAATTTCTAACAAAGGAGCTCAACTGTCAATCAAGTATGTGAATTTTTAATTAAAAAAGATTAATTTTTAACGGCAAGTGGAGTACTGAAATTTTCAGTTAAAAAAGATCATTTTTAATTTAGAAAGACGAATTTGAAAAAGAAGGTAATTTTCAACCAGAAAAGTTAAATTTCTATCCGTGTAGTTTAATTTGCAACTAACAAAGATAAACTTATAACCAAAATCAAAAAAAAAATTACAACAAAGAAACTAAAATTCTTCACAAAATATTTATATTGAGAACAAAAAGAAGGGACTTTTAACTAACAAAAAAGGAAAAATAAATCAAGTAGTTAATTTTTTAAACAAGTAGATTAATCGAGATTCAACGGAAAAAAAAGTATTTTCAGCAAAATGGTAGAATCCTCAACCAAACAGACGAATTTTCATTAAAGCTTTTGCCCTTTTAATTAATTTTTTATGAAAAACCAATTTTTAAGAAAATGCTAGAATTTTTAGAAAAATAATTGAATTTTTGACAAAATAATTCAAATTTAAACAAAAAAGATGAATTTTGAATCAGGAATTCTAATTTCCATCAAAAAGAAAAAGCAAGGATCATGATAAGATGCATTTTCAAAAATAAAAATACAATTTAAACTAAAAATAGAATTACTGAGTTGTTAGTTAAAGGAATTAATTTTCACAAAAAAAAACGAATTTCCAACTAAAAAGATAAATTTTAAACTAAAATGACAGAATCTTTAACCAGAAAAATTAATTTTTAACATAGTAGTTCAATTTTTAACCAAGTAGTTAAATTTTGAACAAAATATATATTCTTGAAAGTGAAAATAATGTAGTTCAATTTTCAGTTGAAAAAATCATTTTAAGCCAGAAATATTCATATAGGATATTTATAACTTTTGCCACAATTTTAGGTTTTCATTGTTATTGCTCTGATAGCGTTGTATTTGTTTTCTGATGTTCCCTCGGGATCACCAAATTAAAATAAATCCGTCCAGTCGACCGCTGAACTACTGAAAATTAATCGATATTTTGCATTTGGCATGAAACATCTGAAAACTTTTAAAGTAATTCCACAGCATGGCGATAATTATGAATAAAATAATATTTTTACAATCAGACAGAAAAAGAAATTTTTTGTTTTGAATTTTTTCAGGAATTATGAAAGAAACATTTTTTATTCTTTGCGCTTTTTAAACAAGAATTATTTTTAAAATACTCTAATTTTTTTAGTTTAAATGAAAGGGTGGACCTAAAAACTCAAAATAATGACGTTGTAAATATATAACATTACATATAACTACGAAAGATTTATTCCTTATAAAATATTAAATAGTTGAATTTGAGGTTCAAAAAACCAATTTTCAGCAGAAAAGCGTATTTTCAACCATGTGAAGCCACAAAAAAAATTTAACTTGCAGATAAAACAATTAGTTTTTAATAAAAAAAAAGAATTTCATTGAAATAGTTTAATTTTTGATCAAGTAGTATGACTTTTACTAAAAAGTTTACTTTTCTACCAAAATTATTACCTGTTTAAAAAAGGAGATAATTTTTAAACAAATAATTTACTTTTTTACCAAATTATTACATTTTTTAATCTAACACAAATATGATATCATAATCACAATATTTTAAAAACGATGCAAAACGCAATTTTGTTTATTTCGTACCTTAAGTTTCAATAAAAAAATTCATTTTCTTAATTTTTTATTCCTTTTTCAAATAAATTAATAATATACGTACATATTTTTAAGTTTTTAACAACAATTTTATTTTAATTTTTTGCAATTTGTACGTTTCAGAATCAGTAAAAAAAATTATATTTCTTTATTTTTTTAAATTTTATATATCTACGAGAAGAAACATTTTTTATTTTTTTATAAATCTAAGGTTATTTTCTTTTGCAAACTTCAGCTAAAATAATTCAAACAACATTTTTTTTCATACACAAGAAATTTGAAAAAATTTATATGATTGAAATTAACTAGCCTATTGACGAGAGGTTTGTTTTTTTAAGTTTTTTATTTAATTTTTTTTTCAATTTGTTATTAATTCGACACAAGATACTTTTTATTGCTGTTAAAAATAAATTTTATTTTGAGTTTTTTTGAAACACCGTAATAAGTAGGTACAGATGGCTGTGTTCAGGCAACGAAATAGTAGATAATGTACTTAATTTAATCTTTATTTATAAATCAGGCTGATTTCTTTTATAAGAAAAAAAAAAGTTATTTCAGGATCTAAGATCGCACACTAGCCCAAGTTGTACCTTTTTAGTCGATAAATTAGAAAAAAATTTAAATTATTTAATATTAATTTTTTAAATAATTTTTAAGGGAAATAATAATTTTATGAACCTTATCATTTTTAGTTTTGTCAATACACCGCGATAAGTAGGTACGGTTGAGTATGCCCAGAAAAATAAGTAGTAGAAAATGTAAGAAAAAATAATTATTTTTATTAAAACCAAGTTAAAAAGTTGCAATAAATTATTAATAATAATGGTAATATAAAAAGGGATAATTTTATATATAAAATGTAATACATGCATTTTTAGGAACTGAAAAAGTGAAAATAATAAAAAAGACAAAATTGAGGGAATATTTTTGAGGGTGCCTAACTTTGTTTTTGGAATTGTAATATTGTATTAAATAAGGGTGATTATCTACTTTAAAAAAATAAATTTATAAATTTTTATTATATTATGTATTATTATTATATTAAATATTATATTATATATTTATACTTATAATATTTGAAAAAAAATTATAATTGTACTGAATACTAAGATGTACATGTTTTTATGTTTCAGGTGCGTGTGACTCATGCAATGGATTTTTTCAATTGCAAAATAGAATTTGATGAGCGTAATGGTATGTGAACAATGAAAACTCTTCAGGGGTCTGATAAAATACATAAAAATTATTTTAAATCTTTCAAAATTTCTAAAATCATTGAAATTTTTTTTAATTCTTCGAAATCTTTAAACATTTTTAAGAATTTTTTTTAGTCATAAAAATATTATAAACCTTGAGAAATACCATTTAAATATTTAAATCCCAAAGGGTATCTTGAAATATCTTAAAATTCTGGAAATCTATTTAAATTCCTTTTAAAAATTAAAAAACTCTTAAAAATTTGGAATCCTTAGACATCTCTTAATTCTTGTATAATGTATATTGAAATTTTATTAAATATTTTACGAAAGTTAAGAACCTTTTTGAATTGACAAAGAATACTTTAAGAATTAAATAAGATTAAAAATAATTAAAAAAAAAAAATTCTAATATTTTTAAAAACTCCCAAAAAGCTTCATAAGTTGTAGAATATTTCAAATAGTTAAATTTTAAAATTAAAAAGATAATTCTGTCAAAAACGGAATATCAATATTTTCCGTTAAAAAAATTACTTTTAAAAAAAATAAATATAAACTTATTTAATTCAATACAAAAATAAGATTTATAACAAAATGGTATAATCCTCGACCAAGCAGATAAATTAAAAAAAAAAAAAGATTAAATTTCGGCACAAGTAGAAAAATATTTCTCAAAATAGTTTAGTTTTGAAGCTAAAATGTCTAATATTTCATAAAATAGTTGCATTCTAAACAAAAAAAGGAAGTTTTCCGACAAGAAAGTTAATTTTTAATCAAGAAAGATAAATTTTTAACTAAATATTTGCATTTTTAACAAAACAAAATGTCTAAACAAAAATTAAATCGTTAAATTTTCAGTTTGGGAAACTAATTTGAAAAAAAAAATTTCTAACTTGTTAAACCTTAATAAAAAAAAGCAGATTTCTTTAATACTGGAATTTTCAAGTAAAATGATGATTTTGTAACAAACAAGAATAATTTTTTACCCGAGTAGACAAATTTTCAACAAAATACATTAATTTTTACAAAATAGGATCTAACTCAAATAATAAAATTCTCAAATTCCTGAATAATAAAATTTCTGTATTAAAAAAATTCTAATTAATAAAATTTCTGAAATAGAAAATTTACGAATAATAAAATTCCCGAAATATAAAATTTATGGATGATAAAATTTTCAAATAATAAGGTTCCTGAATTGAAAAAATTTTCGAATAATAAAATTCCCAAATGATAACATTTTTGAATATGAAATTTCCTGATTATTAAAATTCCCAAACAATAAAATTTCTCAATAACTAAATTCACAGATAATAAATTTTTCGAATAATGAA
The DNA here is from genome assembly GCA_032357855.1 of Amphibolips quercusostensackenii. NCBI lineage: Eukaryota > Metazoa > Arthropoda > Insecta > Hymenoptera > Cynipidae > Amphibolips > Amphibolips quercusostensackenii. The sequence goes on along the minus strand of JAUELO010000272.1, from coordinate 2,962,502 downwards.
ATTCTTAAATTGAGAAAATTCTCGAATAATAAGATTCCTAAATTAGAAAAATTCCGTAATAATAAAATTCCCAAATGATAAAATTTTTTAATGGCAAAATTCCTGATTATCAAAATTTGCAAATAATAAAATTCCAGAATGGAAAATTTCCTAATAATTAAATACTCAAATAATCAAATTCCTGGATTTGAAAACATTCAAACAATGAACTCCTCAAACGGCTTATAATATCATCGAATCAGAAAATTCCTAAATAATAAAATTTTTGAATAATAAAATTCCTGAATAATAAAGTTTTTGAATAATAAAATTTATGACCAAAAAAATTAAGAAATAATAAAATTTTTGAATTAATAAATTTCTGAACTGAAAATTCTTCCGAATAATAAAATTCCTGAATAATTAAATTGTTGAGTATCAAAATTCCTAATTATCAACATTTTCAAATAATGAAATTCGCGAATTGGAAAATTCTCCAATACTAAAATTCCCGATTAATGAAATTACCGCATGATAAAATCCGCAAATAAAAAAATACCTTAATTGAAAAATATTCGAACTATGAAGTTTCTAAACTGTTTATAATATAATCGAATTAGAAAATTCCTGTATGATACAATTTCAGAATAATAAAATTCCCGAATAACAAAATTTCCGAAAAACAAAATGAACGAATGATAAAATTTTTTAAATAATAAAATTTTCTGAATAATAAAACTCCTGAATTGGGAAAATTCCCGGAAAAAAATATTCCTAAATTAGGAACATTCCTGTATAATGAAATTTCAAAATGATAAAATTTTTAAATAGTATAATTCCTGATTATAAAAATTTAATTTATGGATGATAAAATTTTCAAATGATAAAATTCCTGAATAGAAAAAATTTCCAAACAATAAAATTCTCGAATGATAAAATTTTTAAATAGGAAATTTCCTGATTATCAAAATTTCCGAATAATAAAATTCCTGAATAACTAAATTTACGAATAATAAAATTTTTCGAATAATAGAATCCCTAAATTAGGAAAATTCTTGAACAATAAAATTTCTAAATTGGGAAAATTCCGGAACAATAAAATTCCCAATTGATCAAATTTTTGAATGGCGAAATTCCTGATTATCAAAATTTGCAAATAATAAAATTCTGGAATGAAAAATTCCCCAATAATTAAATACTCAAAAAATAAAATTTCTGGATTTGAGAAAATTCAAACAATGAACTCCTCAAACGACTTATAATATCATCGAATCAGAAAATTCCACAATAATAAAATTCCTGAATAATAAAATTCCTTAATAATAAAATTTCTAATTAATGAAATTAATGACCAAAAAAATTAAAAAATAATAAAATTTTTTAATAAGAAAATTTCTGAACTGTAAGTATTCCCGAATGATGAAATTCCGGAATGATAAAATTTTTGAAAAGCAAAATTCCCGATTATTAAAATTTCTAAATAATAAAGTTTTTAAATAATAAAATTACCGCATAATAAAATCCCCAATTAAAACATTCCCTGAATTTGAAAATATTCAAACAATGAAGTTTCTAAACGGCTTATAATATTATCGAATTAGAAAATTTTTAAAAAATTCACAAATAATGAAAATTCCAAATAATAAAATTTATAAATAATAAAATTTTCAAATAATGAATTCCAGATTTGGAAACTGCCTCTAATCTGTTAAGTTATGCTTCCATCTAAGTTTATCTTTGATTTAATTCAATATTCCTAACTAAAAAAAAGTCTAAATAAATAAATTATACTATTCTCATACTGGAATTAAATAGTTTTAAAGCATTATTTATAGTTATATTATTGGTTACATTTTATGTTTTTCTTTATATTTATTTACTTTTATAAAAACTTATCGATTCCATTAGTTGTGCTCTTTGAAACGCAGTAAACCAAGTGGGCCCACTTGTTTTTCTTTTTTTCCCAAGGGAGATATTTTCTTGCCCGTTCCACAGTTTATAAAGCATCCCAGTATCGTCCATGACACGTTACAATAGCTGAGCGCGTGAAAGTCACAGCTGAAATATACAACTGGTGACGGTGTGTGACTGTAGAATAAAAAATAGAAGAAAACAAATAGCCACTCGAGCAAATTTTCCAGGACTGGAATGGACGGAATTCCAGATCGGTAGTTAAGCTTTCGCAAAATGCTTTGTAAAAATCAACTGCACTCAGAAAAGAATACTTTATTATTGAGATGGTATTTTATTATTTCTTCTACCACAATTGTTACTAACAAAAAAAAATACTTTCTTTTTGTTTTAGAAAATTCCAGAATACCTTAGAACGTTCTGGAAGATTATCTACACGGCCAGCGATGGCGGTACTAAAAATCAGTGATGACTTTGAAACGTGATTAATCTTTAAAAAAAATCAACAAAAACTTTTTTAAAAGAATCCTTTGAAAAATTATCAAATTTTGCGTCGAATGCTTCTTATAAAAATATTTTTGACCTTTCAATGGAAATACGCTTCGTGAAAAGTCAAACAAAAAAGTGAATAAGTTTTTCAATCTTGTACCTTGACTTAAAATTTTAAAATGTCCCAGAAAAATTACAGCGAAAATCTGAAATTTATATCACATAGTCTTTAGATTTTTTTCTTTAGTTCAGGCCAATAAAACTTAAAAAATCTTAATCGGTGGCCGAGCTACGAATAAAAATGTCCAAACG
>JAUELO010000272.1:2902987-2922742 GCA_032357855.1 Amphibolips quercusostensackenii | reverse complement strand
GGTTTCTTGTCAAATTATTTTTGATGAATAAAACAAAATATCCTACAAGCTTTCTTTTAGACTTTTTACGTATCTCACGTCTTTTAGCGTGATATGGGCGTTTACCTCAAAATTTTAATTGTCGACTTTTTTCAAAGTTTTTTTAATGAATAAAATCAAACTCACAAGTAATTACGAAAAAATTATTTAAAAAATTTTGTAGATCTTTTTAAAGGCTGCAATGTCTTCTAAAATTGTTTTCCGTATCTCGCGCCGTATGGTTCAAAATTTGAGTTTTGGATATTCTCTATAGAACTTTTAATAAATAAAATCAAAATGACCATTCTTATTAAAAAATGGTTCAAAAAAATTTTGTGGGACTTTTAAAAGCTATAATTGCTTTTTAAGACTTTTTCTCGTATGTTACATCGTTTGGTTCAATATTCAAATATAAAATTTTCCCATGGAATTCCAGACAAATAAAATTAAAATAAAGCGTACTATCAAAAAAAGTTTGAATCAAATTAATAAGGCTTTTAAAAAGCTACAATTGATCTGCAAGACTTTTTCTCGTATCTAACGACATTTGTCTCGAAATTCAAATTTTCTATTTTTGTCATAATATTTTCGATAAGTAAAACCGAAATAATAAATCGCATTAAAAAATAGTTTATAAAAATCTTTTCAAACTTTTGAAAAGCTACAATTACTTATTAAAACTTCCTATATTTTCTGTAGTTTGTCTCAAAATTAAAATTTTTGATTTTTTCTGAGTATTTTTGAAAATTAGAACCGAAATATGAAGATTTATCAAAAAATGTTTTTAAAAAACTGTAGGTGTTTAAGAATGAAACAATTCTTTTGTGGAACTTTTACTTATCTGTCGTTGTTTGGCTTGAAATTATAATTTTTGGCTTTAGATTAGACGGTTATGGATGAAACCATAACCGTTCATCAAGGAATACTGGTTAACAAACTTGTTTTTCCTTGTAGGACCCAAAAAAACTGTGCCAAAGGTTGATTTAATCCGTTCATTTTTTCAAGAGTTATCGTGTTTACGGACGGACGAACAGAGAGACAGACGCCATTGCTAAAACTCGATTATCGTTTTAAGGGTGTTTTGAAACGTGTAGATCCGTTAAAAAACTGTAGTGTGAATTTTTAGATAATTCTAATACTTTCTTAATCATAAATGATAAGAATGTAAAAAACAAACTACTTGATGGCTGTGTTTTAAACTTTTAAATGTTTGAGTTTCTACTTTTGTAACTTTAAATTCGGATTTTTTGTACTTAAGTGTTTTCTATGTTATAAAAAGTGCAGAAATCTAAAGTGGTAGACTTATTAATTCGACAATTTTATATAATCGGCTAGATGGTTTTCTCTATAGAATGTTATTTAAATTGTTCTTCTCTTTCTTGTGGCTTTGAGATACAGCATTGGTCTGATTATTGAAAAATCATCTCAAATGGGCTTATCATGTTTCGCTTAACTAACCCTAAAATAAAAAGCAAACCACCTAATGATTTTTTTTTATTTCAAGACTTTTCAGTTTGATACTTGATGATCCTCCACCATACCAAGCGCTCTAGAGAAATCGAATAGAACAATCACTTCTAATTTTGTGGTAACTTTTTGTATATTTTGAACTAAAGTGTTCAATATTTTATAAAAACTGCATAAGTCTAGGCTGATAGATCAAATAATTCGACAATATTAGATAAACAGATAGATGATTTCCTCTATTTGATCTCATTTGAATTTGTTCTTTCTCTCTTATGTTTTTATAAATACAGCATTTATCTTATTTATAGGAAATCATCTTGAACGGGTTTATCATATTTTGCTAACCTATCTTTCAAATAAGAAGCAAACCACTTGATGTCTGTGCTTTATATTTTAGAATATTTTAGTTTGAAACTTGATGGTCTACCATACCAAATGCTTCAGAGAAATCAAACAGGACAACTACTACTAACTTTGTAGTAACTTTAAGTGACGCTGAAATACTGCTGTGTCCAGTGTGTCCTCTACTAAATCAAAACACTAGGGGATCAATAAGGGTGTTGAAATTTATGTAATCCGTTAACTGGTGATGGACAGTCCATTCTAGCAGTTTAGTGATTGCATTTGTAATGGAGATAGGTAGAAATTCTTTGGAAGAAGTTGGATCGAAGACTTTTAGGATTTGGTCGAATAATAACCATTTCACATAAACCAGGAAATATTTCAAACTGAAAAAAGTGTTTGTAAATATGTAGGACACGGAAAATAATTGGAAGTGATAAGCGGATCATTTTAATGGAAACTTCAACAATCCCCATTGCGTTAAATTTAAGCTCATTAAGCTTTTTCACGAACAATGCTAAAAAAGTTCAAAATTCTTTTAGATTTAACATTAACTGAACCATAGCTTTTAGCTTTCAAACCAACTAAAATCATAAAAAGTGAATTTGTGAAGCCAATTTTTGACACCAATTCTTGCCCATGTAAAAGTCGTAAAAAAGTCGTTTGTTCTATGCCGTCTATGGTACGTGATGTTTCCAAATATTTTCAGTCATGTCTTATCAAGTAAAGTTTAGTTTTGCTACACGAGATGCACAAATCACTTAATAATTAGAAAGTATCAAAATAAAAAGAAAAAAAATTGAAGCGAATACAAATATGAGTCATGCATTAAAAAAATATTGATTAAACTTAATTTTTTTTTAATTTTGTGAAAATTACTAGCAGATATTTTCAATTATATTATATTGGTTACGTATTTGTTTAGATTTTCTAAAAGTTAAACGTGACCTTAAATTACGTAAACATGTTTGAAGATAATTTTTATTCTGAAAAATACTAATAAGATTTAATATTATTTGAAATTAATTAAAGTTAACAAAGTATACAAAAGAACTTTTAACTTTTTGTCTAATTTTAGCTGCTTTTTTTCTTTTTGGTGGTGATTAAACAGTAAATGAACTTCAAAAATCAACATGAATAATTTTTTTAACAGCATTCTATTTTTTCTAAAATAAAGTGTTTCTACTTTTATTATTTGTTTATTTTCAAAAAGCCAAAGAATGTTAAAAAATGCAAAAAAAAACACAACTTTGCAGCATGAGTATAATAAAAGATAACTAAAAACAATAATAACTTTTTGCAAACAAATACTTTATTAGTTTTTATTAATTATCTCTATTATCTTTAACTAAATGTTTCACAAAAAGTTGAATATTTAAAAGAAAACTCGAACATTCTATTACAAATCTAAGTAAAGATAGTTGTAAACATTAATGAAATGATTAAAAATTATTTTTATTAGCCTTGGTTAATTATTACTTAACTATGACAAAAAAGTTGCCAAAAATTAAGAAATAAAAAAAAGGTACCTTTTTATAGTATTATTCAATGAGAATATAATTCTAAAAAATAGAAAAATGTTCAAACGAATAAATTTGTTAGTTTAAAATAATTATTTCCTTTCTCTGATTTAAAAGTTCAAAACATGTTAAAAATACAGAAAAACCGAGACTTCCTAACTCTATTCTAAAATAAAAATTTTATAAACAATAATAAGTTATTGACAAAAATTATTGAAACATCCAATCAAATGTAGATTAATATCTTATGTACTTGAAAAAGTACATCAAGAAGATAATAATTTCCGCTAAAAGCTCGCAAAACCGAATTTTTCGCTCATAGCTTCTTTTGGGAATCCATAAAACAGAGTTATAGAGATGAAATTTAAAACTCAAATTTTGATTGCAGAAAAAATCTTGAAATATAAAATACACATTGTGGCAAAAGAAATGCTTCAAAATATCATTTTTCAATACAATAATCCAAATTGAAAAAATGCTTTAAAACTGTTAGTTACAATTTAGTTGCAATTTTTAAGAATTATAATTTTTTTCAACCTTTTAGCATCATCATTTCTAAAAAATTATTATTTTAATATTCAATGAAAACAAGCATCTGTTTTTTTATTTTGTTTTAGATTTTTAGCAAAAAAATCTGTCATTCAGTGATATCGCGATCTTCAATTATGATTTTCTTAGAACAGAATCATTTCTTGCATAATAAATTTGTCATTTTCATTCAGCATTGTTATATTTTGGGATAAAGTTCTGATTTAAAAAAATTCAAAGTTGCTCTTTAAATTTTTATTTAAAGCCGATTTTAAAAGCTAATAAAATTTTAATCTTAAGATTCTTAGTCGATTTTTTCAGAATTGTCCAACTTTTTTGTGTCAAACTTTGTTTTTCCCATATTCGGAGACTCAATATCTCGAAAGTATGAGTTTATTTTAAAAATAAGAATTTAATTTTTATTGCAATCTGCACCCAACTCTGGTCCTATTTAAGCTAGTGTCACTTTGAGATTTTTAACGTAAACATCCTTTTGTTTGAACCTGGATAACTTTTTTTAAACAAACCTTCTTATTTTTAATTTAAAAACACTTTGGCTTCGGAAGTGGCTTTTTGTGTTATGTTTAAATTACGATTTTTATTTTACAGAATGTTTTTTTGCTCTTTTGAAAAATTTTAATATTGTTGGTTGTTTAGTTCTGTGCTGCCACCCTTAAAATATTATTTTCAGTCAAATGAAAATGTTTTTAGACGAGAAACTCGGCTTAACAACAGTTTCTTGGATTGCCTGTAAATAGCCTTGATCTTAAAATCGGGGTTCTCTAAATGTAAACAGTCAGGGCCGTGTGAACCATTTCTGTTGGATTTTTCTAAAGTAAAAACGAATTTTTTACAATTTTTTACAATTTTTTACAATTTTTTTTACAATTTTATTTTTTCTTGATTCTTTAACTGACAAAAGACGAAATTTTTTGAATGTAGAAAGAAATAAACTTTGATAGAGCACTTTAATTTTCAAATAAGTAGTTGAATTTCAGGCCAAAATCATGAGTAATCTACATGTTACTGAAATAGTGAAATTTTCATTTAATTAAATTACTTCCGTTGTTGTGATTAACTTCGTAGTTTTATCAAAAGAAAAACAATTTGTATGCAAATTTTTTAATTAGGGCACTGCCTTCTTTTATCGTTCCGCTACTGGTAGCGAGGCATTACTGACAAATTTCCCTCGACCCCGCAAACTAAGAAACTGCGTGGACCAGCACTTCTATGAATTACTAAACCAAGGATTCCTTGACCGAGTTTCCGGTGTATCAGGGTTTCGTAGCTCTGAGCAGAAACCCTTATAGTTTCGGTCAGAGTTCCGCCCACCCATCATATTTTTTTTCAAAAAGGTTCAGTGGTGTAAAATTAGGAAAGGGCAAGTATGAGAAATGAACGGAAATAAGAGAAGAGGAAGTATAAGAAGTGACGAGAAATGAGGTCAAGGAAAGTACAGGGAGTGAGGGTAAATAAGAAGAGGGTAAGTACAGGCATTAAGATAAAATATGGTGAGGGTAGGTAAAGAAAGTGAAGGAAAATCAGAGAAGGATAAGAAGGGTAAGAAGGTGAAGTAGAAGATAACAGTGAAGTAGCGTAAATATGAAAATGCAAAGTTAATGAAATAGGGGAAGAAGGCGAAGTGACGAAGAATAAGGGCAGGTGTAGTACAGGAACTTAAGGGAAATAAGGGAAGCAGAAGTAGGGGAGGAGTATTTTTCGCTAAGAAAAAAAGAGACAAGTAAGCTCTGAAAAAAAAGTTAGAGAAGTTCGGACACGAAAAGTGCAGTAATAGAGGGAAAGTATGCGATGAGACGTTTAAACGACCTAATTAACGTCTTAATAGCCTACAAAGCCCTTTTTTGTAGGCGTGCGGCGCCTCCTTTGGCAAATTTTTTTTTGCGGTTTTGAAAAAATTTGCGGCAATATACTTGAAAATTCGAGAAAAAAAATGCGAATGCATTTTTAAACCACTCTATTGTACATGGTCTATAAGAATGAAAAAAAGGAAAAAAGAAAGGCGGCAAAAGGAAGGAAGCTGTTGTAGTGAAACAGGAAAAGGAGACGTGGGTGGAGGATCGTTATCCGCTTGGAAAAATCCAAAGATTTTTGCACGAACCCCATTAGAATCAGCTCAGTCATTAATCGCAGGTACAATCTCAGCATAGTTATAGTGGAGGCAATACCTCCCAACAGGAACAAATTTCGTCTCTACTACGAAAGGCGCGCATTGTGCGAGACCGACTGATGGCTCTTGATGAGCGGTATCCGCTTCCGCCACGTCGAACAAAGCTTCGTTCTAACCGGAAACGACGCAACATCGTTACCCCTCCGACTCTTCTTGTACTTTCCCAAAAGAACTTGAAAAATCATTTACTGCAGTACAATAGAAGAAAAAAGATCACAGCTGTTTACGGATGTTTGGCTTGACTTTGAACATTTTTTTTTGTTTTTTTTTTCACCTTTATTCTGTCAATGATAATGCGAGTACATTACGAGAACAGTGATTATAATTGTCATTTTTGGTTTGAAAAATTGACTTTTTGTATAGCACTCAATGCTTTGGTTGAACGTTTAGCCTCCTCCAAGTCAAATAAAAATATAAAAGTTAAAAAATTTTAATAACATATTTTAATATGCTACCAAGACCTTTTTGTAGGCGCACGTCACCCACTTTGACTAATTTGTCAGAGAAGTCGTGGGTATGTTTCTGCAACAAATCTTAACAAAAAGAGATACTTGAAAAGCGATATAGAAGGTAGCTTTGCAGGATATCCTTCGCCAGAAGCAACATTGAATAGGACGAAGTTGATTGGTTTCCGTCGATGCAAGCGCGACTCTTCTCCGCCAAAACAATTTATGTACCGTGAATAACATCGTGAATAAACCGACGCTTCAGACAATGGAACCGTGGATAACGGATGTCGCACAGTTGAATTTCTCCGGACACGTGACGCCGATAGACCGGTACACGCGCCGTATCGTACTTCAAAATCGATTGTGCGCGATCGTCGACTCTGTGACGGGAAATTGAAACTTGAAAGGCGGTAGAAGCCGTAGAACTAAGAGAGCTTCAGATAAATCCCTGAAGAATAGACACGATCTTGGATTAAGAATTTTTTTTTCCAAGGTTTATGTGTGGCTTTCAATTGTGAGACCAGTTTTATCTTCGAAACGATTTGTTTAGGAGGTACTGATACTGGTAGAGAAGAGTGATGTAACTTTTGAAAAGCAGAGAGTTATATTTTTTGTTGCTACTGAAAATGACATTTAAGAAAACTGGTAATATTCTATGACACTTCCGGAACATTGTACAATGTGTTTTGCGTTAATTTTAGAAATATTTAATTAGTTATCAACATTGCCAGGTCCTTTTTTAAATTATTATAAAACTCAAATATAAAACAGCGTATTAACACCATGAATAATTTATTATCAGAAAATAGTAAGACAAAACTTTATCTCCTACACGATTTCTTCAGGAGGAATTGATGATATTACAGAAAAGTTATGTAGTTTCTTAAAAAAAAACTGTTATTTTCTATTGCTGCATAAAATTTCATTCCAGAAATTCGTCAAGATTTTGCAACACATCCGGAAGAATGTACAATGCCTCATTAATAAAATCTGTAAAATTTGTATATGTTTTATGTAACAGATGCAGAACAGCATTGTAAATTCTATTCTTGAATTCTTTTATTAGTTATCATAATTGTCAGTTTCTTTCTTCTTTATTCATAATGTATCCTCTAAGGGTTTACATGACCTCCGTTTCTTACAAAACCTTCTGCAACTTTATATCAGCTTATATTTGCTATTCATAATTACCTACAACTATTTACATTAATTCTTCCATCTAGGTCCTTACTTGTTTATTACATATATGTCGAAAGAGTGAGTGAGCGATCGAAAGCAAAAGCGAGAGATCGAGCGAGTGAGAGCGAGTGAGTAAGTGAGAGCAAGCGCATACGCAACTTAAATTACTTATACTACTATATAATAGTTACTTACAGATCTTTACACTTCTAGTCTATGCGACTACACTTTCCTTACACTTTGACTTTTCTTCTATCTTATTCTTATTTTACCATTTTTTCCACATCCATTCTTTCATTCTCTCTCGTTCGCTCCTCTAGCCCTCTTTAACTCCTTCATCCACTCCTCACCTATTCCATCCTCCCCAAGAATCTTTACCACATTTTCTTGTAAACTTCCTTGATCTTTTATTCCTCTCCTACAACCTTCCCATACATGCTTCCATGTTTCCTCCTTCCACTCACATATTCTACACTTTTTGTTTTTGTTCTTTTCCTAATACATTTCCTCCCTTACCTCATTTCCCAATCTAAATCTTGCTATTCTGGTCAATCTTCTCTCTCCTTATTCCTATTTTAAATACTTTGGTATTCCTTTCTTTTTCATCATCTCATACTATTTATTATATTTTGATTTCTCAATCACTTTCCATCTTTCCATCAATTGCCTTTCCCTGTCCCTTCTCTCCAATTCTCTATAACATACTTCAATTCCCTTTTCTATATCTCTAGCACTAAAGAACTTCCTTCTTTCTTTTTCTCATCTTGTTATTTTTATCGACCTTCCTCTCCTTTCTTCTGCCTCCTTCAAACACTTTTTTGCTAATTCCCCTTACTTTTCTTTCTTTAACTTCGTCTTAAATTTCCATGCCCTTTTCCTCGCTCTTGTACTCAATTCATCTTTTTGCGCTTCTTCTCTTTCATATATCCAGGTGTCCTTTAGTCTAATCCCAGCGTCCACCTTATATACCTTTCTTGTAAACTTTTGATCTTTCCCTTTTCTTCCATCTCTATATTTCTGCTCCATAACCTAATACCGGCCATACCCGCGTGTCCAATAACCACATTTTTCTTCTCCAATCTTTTTTTAACCTTTTTTTTCTATTCACCATTATCTGTTTCAATACCCCCGCCGCTTTCTTATCCTTCCTCTTATATAAGCTGTATGGTCTTCATTTGTTTTTAAGGTATATCACAAATATTCAAACTTCTTTACTTCTTCTATCTCCACTTCCTTTTATCTCCTAATTCATTCTTTCTTTTCTCTCCTTTTTTTAACCTCATTCCCTTTGTCTTTTCTACATTCAAATTCATTCTTTTCTCATCTAAGTAAATCTCTAATCCTGGCATCAGCGTCACTCTCCTATAATCTTTAACCTCTTCCCCTTTGCCTTTCTTCACTATGAGTATCACTACTCCTTCTTTTCATGACTCTGGCCATCTTTCTTTTCTCCATAATGAATTGCACATTATCCATGCCCGTTCTTTTAGTTTTGTCTCTCCATTTTCCCATACTTTATTTGGAATCTCATCTTTTCTAGGCGCCCTTTCATCTTTCATAATTGCTAACACTTTCACTATTTTTTTCCTTGTTATGTACTCTTCTTCAACTCTTTCCCTACCATGTTTTCCTCCTTTCCTTACTTTCCTTTCCACCCCTTCTAGCAAATCCATTAAGTATTTTTTTCTATTCTGCCATCTCAATATCCTGATTTACTCTTTTTCTTTTTTTTTTCTCTCTATTCATTAACTTTCAAACCTCTATTTTCGTCTTAGCCTTTTCCACCCCTTCTTCAAACCTTTTATTTTCCTTTTCTTTCTTTTGATCACACAACTCAGTATACTCCTTTTTTCTCCTATATTCTTCTCTACTACTTTTCTCTTTTCTCCACTTTCTTAATTTTTTTCTAACCTCCTTCTTTTTCTCTTCACATTCTTCATCCCATCCACTTCCATTCCCGCCTTCACTTACTTCTTCTTCGCTTGTACTCTCTAAAACTCTTTTAATTTTTCTTATCATTATCTCCATATTTTTGTTTACAATTCCTTTTTCCATTTTGATCTTGCTGACCTTCTTCTTAAACTTTTCTAGTCCATCCCTTGACCAATCTCTTCTTCCTGCTCTTTTTCTTTTTTTTTCTTTTTATGAACATTGTTATTACTTTTTTCTCTTTCTAGTGTTGCTATTAGCAAAAAGTGATCTGAATCCATATAATCTCCTATCTCTAATTTCTTGACCTTCTTTATAATCTAATTGTCCACTATTACATAATCAATTGCCGTTTTATTTTCTCTTTTTAGTGTGTATATTTTTTCCCTCATCCCCTTCTATATTTCCGTTCAAGATAAACCATCCCATCTCCTCCAAACACTTTAGCAATTTCTTTTCCTTCCCATTAAGTATCTTGTCTTTGGAAGTTCTTTTCCTCCCTCCTTCCCATTCTCCCCCTCCTCTATCTTCTGTTCTCGCATTGAAATCGCCCCTTATTATTAGCTTAATCTTCTCATTTTCTCTCATCAATTCTTTTATCTCCTCTGATTTTTTCTGCATATCACCGTTCACATACACCTCTACTATCTCTCACCTTGCCCCTCTCATTTCTACTTCTTTTACAATTAAACCCTCTTTTTGTTCTTTTATTTCTTTCTTATCCGTCTACGTTATGCATTCTTTCCTTACCTTAATTACTATTCCTCCTATGCTCTGCTTTTTTTATTCTTCCTCTTTGCGTTCTGCACCTGCCATTTATAACCTCTTGGTAGCTTTCCCTTACTCTTTCCCATTCCCTTTCAGCTAGCCACGTCTCCGTCATTACTACTACATTCCATTGTGCCGATTTGTTTATAAACTTCCTTTCCTATATCTCTAAGCATGGTATATTCCAGTGACATATTCTCCACTCTTTCCTTCTTTTATTTCTCGTCTCTTTCAGTTTCATACTATTTCTTATTTATCTATCTCCTGTTTCTTTCTCTTCTAGCTTCTGGTCATTAAATTTTCTACTAACTTTACCCTTTCTTTGTCTTAATCCCACCATACACCATGTATCTGTATTCTTCTATGCTTTATCAATGTTCTTTTTCTATTGCTTTTTTTCTTTTTTGCTATTTTTCTCAACTTCTACTGCATATTCCTTTTTACCCATTTCAAATCATCCTCTATCCTCCCCAAACTTTTATATAACGCCCTCTTCTTTGTCATCACTTCCCTCTTATGTTCGCATTTTTTCAGTTTCACGAATACGATTACCTCTTCTCTTTGCGTTTTCCTTCCTTCTCTTCGCATTTCCTCTATCTCTACTTTAGCATCTATCCTTTTTAGCACATCTTCATCTCCTTCCCTCAGTTCCTTTTCCTCCAATTTTAGACCCTCTATCACTATGTTTTTTTTCTTTCATATCTCTCTTTTTTTTCTATTTTTTTTCTAATTCACATAGCCTTTCCCTCTCCTTACTCCCACTCTCCCCACTACCAAGACTCCCGGTTTAACTTCTTAATCTTTATAATCCTACTTTCCAACTATGCTACATTTTACTGGGCTCCTTTTGCTTTCCTAATCGTTGCTCTAATGTTTGCATCCTATTTTCTAATTTTTTCCTAACTTCTTTTCATTTTCTCATTTCGTTTCTAAACTTGTCCATTTCTTCCCTGATTTCTTGTTTTATTCCCTCTCATCTTTTTTCCTGCCTTTTTTCGTTTATCTGCATTACCTACAATAGTTAAAAAACAAATTTTAATGCTAAGCAATTTCTTTAATAGGCATTAAGCATAACATGAAAGAGTTATGTGAATTTGAAATAAAAATAAAATAATATTTTCTGTTATTGATGAAAGTGTCATTTCAGAATACTGTAGAGATTCTGTAATACTTCCAAAACAATGTACAACGCCTTCTGTATCAAATCAATAAAATGTTTGTTAGTTTTATGCAACATATGTAGAACAGCATTGTCGATTTAGTTTTTGGACTATTTTATCAGTTACTGATGTTACCATTTTTTTTTAAATAATCATAAAACTCAATTATATTTCATCGTTTAGACAACATCAAAGATTTATTGTTAGCAAATAGTTAGACAACAGTTTTACCTCCTAAACTATTCTTTTAATAGGCAATAATGATGCACAAAATAATTATGTAAATTTAAAAAAAAAATATATATTTTTCATTGCTGCTAAAAATTTCTTTCAGAAAATTGTGAAGATTCTGTAACATTTTTTAAACAATTCACAATGCGTTGTGTATCAAGTCTCTAAACTGTATGTAACTTTGAGGTAACAGATTTACAACAGCATTATTAAATCTGTTCTTGAATTACTGTATAAGTTACCACATTGCCACGTCCTTTTTTGAATTAATATTCAGTCCAAATATATCACATCATATCAGAAGCATCAATGATTTATTATCAGAAAATAGTTAGACAACACTTTGTCTCCTGAACAATTTCTTCAGAAGGCATTGATGACAATACGAATAAGTTTTGTAACTTTTAAAGACAAGAAATATTATTTTCTAGTGTTGTTAAAAATTTCATTCCTGTAATCTGTCAAGATTCTGTAGCACTTCCGGAACAATGTATGTACAATGCCTTATGTATCAAACCTGTAAAATTTTTGTAATTTTTATGTCACAGGTGTGAAACAGCATTATCAATTCAGTTTTTGAATTATGTTATCAGTTATTCATGTTGTCAGTTTCTTTCTTAAAATATTGTAAAACTAAATTGCATTATATCTATAATTCGTTATTATGAATTTGTTAGATAACAGTTTTATCTCCTAAATGATTCATTTAGGAAGCATTAATGATGGTATAAAAGCATTATAAAAATTTTAAAGACAGGAAATAATATTTTCTTTATTTGCTGAAAATTTTATTATAGAAAACTGTAAAGATTTTGTAACACTTCCGGAACAATGCCTTATGAATCAAATATGTAAAATTTCTGTATGTTTTATGGAACAGATATTGCTCAGAGTTATCAGTTCAGTTCTTGAATTATATTATTAGTAATTATTATTTGCATATGTTTGCTTAAATTACAAAAGTAATCAGTGATATAACTTCGTTTTAACAGAATCGATGTTTTATTATCAGAAAATAATTGGACAACAGTTTTACCTCCTGAACGGTTTCTCCAGGACGCATTGAGGATGGTACAAAAGAGTTGTGTACATTTTTGTTGCTGAACTTTTTATTCCATGAAACTGTGAATATTCTGTAAAACGTCTGGGACAATTTACAATACGTCCTGTATTAGGTCTGTAAAATTGATGTATTTTTGACGAAACAGATTTCAAACAAAATTATAAATTAGATCATAAGATTATATTATCAGTAATTAATGTTGTCAGTTGCTTTTCTGAACTACTATTAAATACAATCATTTAGCATCGTTTCAACAGCATAAATGTTTCATTCTTCGAAAATAGTTATACAATACTTTTATTTCCTTAACAATTACTTTAGAAGGCATTGAAGATAGTACAAAAAAATTATGTAAATTTAAAAAGAGCCAAAATAATATTTTCTATCGTTGCTGAAAATGTCATTCTAGAAAACTGTACTGATTCTGTAACACTTCTAGAATAATGTAAAATACCTTGTTTATCAAATCTGTCAAATTTTTGTCCATTTGATGTAACAGATGTAGAATAGTAATAACAATTTAGTACAAGAGCATTATGTAACTTTTAAAGACAGAAAATAATATTTTCTATTGCTGCTAAAAATTTCATTCCTGAAAACTGTAAAGATTCTGTAATACTTGCGAAACATTGTAAAATGACTTATGTATCATTATTCATTGTTGGATATTTGTCAGAAAACAAATTTTCCCCTAAATAAATTCTTTAGAAAGCATTAACGACTGTATGAAAGCATTATGTAACTTCTGAAGAAAGAAAATAATATTTTTTTGAATTTCTGAAAATGTGATTTAAGAAAAGTGTAAAGATTCTTTAACACTTCCAGAAATATGCATTATTAATCAATTATGTAAAATTTCTGTTAGTTTTATTAAACAGATATACAAAAGAGTTATCAATTCAGTTCTTGAATCATATTATCAGTAATCAATGTTTTTAGATGTTTTCATGAATAATATAGAACTCAATTATATAACATCGTTTCAAAAGCATCGATGTATCACTGTCCAATAATAATGAGACAGCAGTTTTATCTTCTAAACGAATCCTCTAGAAGGCATTATATACAGTACAAAAAATTTATGTAAATTATTGTTGATGCAAATTTTATTTCAGAATACTTTAAAGATTACTTAACACTTCCGGAACAGTGGACAATGCGTCCTGTATCAATTCTGTAAAATTCATGTTACTTTGATGTAACATATTAGGAACAGAATTATCAATTACGTTCTTAAATGACTTCATCAGTTATCAATATTGTTAGTTTCTTTTTCGAATAATTTCAGAACCCAATTATATAACATCATTTGAATAAAATCAATGTATCATTGTCAGGAAATATTTGTACAACTGTTTTGTCTCTTTGACGATTTCTTTTCATTAATAATGTTGGCAGTTACTTTCTCAAAATATCATAAAACTCAACTATGTAATATAGTTTTAATAACATCAATATTTTATTGTCAGACCATATTAAAATATTATTTTTATTTTCTATAACTTTCTCTTAGGAGATACTAAAAATGTGATTTAAGAAAATATAAAGATTCTTAAACACTTCTGAAACAATGCACAAAGTATTCTATATTAAATCTGTGAAACTTCTTTTAGTTTTATTTGACAGACATAGAGTAAAGTTATTAATACAGTTCTCAAATTATTTCGTTAGTTAATAATATTTTCAGCTTCTTTCTGGAATTATTATACAACTTAATTATATAACATCGTTACAACAACATCGATGATTCATTTTTAGAAAATAGTTAGACAACACCTTATCTTCTAAACGATTCCTTCAGAAGGCGTTGATGATAGCATAAAAGATGTATTTCCTCTTGAAGAGAAAAAAAAAATTTCAATTCTTGCTGGAAATTTCTTTTAAAAAAACTGTAAAGGTTCCATAAAACATCCGGGAATATTTTTAATGCCTTATGTATTTAATATGTAAAAACTGTGTAACTTTTATGTAACAGATACAGAGCTCAAACAAATTTTTACAAAATGCTTTACATCTTCAATATAAATTTCTTGGAAAATGCGTGCTTCTATAATATTAAAAAAAAAATTATATTTGAAAATATATCGCAAAAAACTGTTGTCTTCATCTTTTAGAATTTTAGTTTCGATCCTTATCTAGTTGTCAATCACACAAAATTAAAGTATCTTCAAAAATTTAAAAGCATTTTACAGAATATAATACATTTAAATAATTCAAAAAAATTTCCTCATCATGCCGAAGAAAATCTTTTACTGCTAATAGAATATTTGCTGAAACAATAATCCAGTTTCAAGATTAAATTTGATTAGTTCATATAAAAATATATCGCCCATTCAAAACTGTTTCTATCGATCATCAAAAAAAGAAAAACGTGTCTAAAATTATAAAGTTGAGAATCACTGTCAACTATAACCAGGAAACATTTATCCAGGGTAACAGCAGGTTGCAAACGGAGCAGTGATTACGGCAGTTTTACGCCCGTGGGATAAAAAAAGGAAAACGATGCCATGCCCGTTTCTCTTCAGTCTTCACCTATGAATCCGTCTGAGGCGCGATTTTCGCACCCGGACGTGATCGCACCCTCATATCTAACCCTGCCTTTTTTTCTTTATCGAAGCAACCCGCAGTCACTGAGATTTCGGTCTGGCATCGTCGAAGCCCAGATGACGATTATCGATGATGCCAATCCAGCGCCTCTCAATAAATAGTTCGCTCAACCTTTTTTATATTATCGCACCCCTTGAAAGGCAGACGCGAGAAAAGTCGTGATCTTTCAATTTGATATCTCATCGCAATATATGGGAATTTTTCAATTATTTTTCTATTTTTTATGAAATTGTATTTTCTTTACAGACAACAAAGACGAATAAAATTCCGAATAGCCGCTACACGGCTTTGAAACACGATAACTGAAGTTTCGAAAAAAAATTTAAGAATCTTTCGAATTTTGTCTCTCGACTTCAACTCGTATCATAGTCTAAAAAGAAACATATTTAAAAAAATACATTTTATAGAACGCAATTCATAATTCGTATCTTTTATTTAAGCTAATAAAAATTGAAAAAAAGTTGAGGGCTTCCGAGATATGACTAAAAATGTCCAAACGTATCTGCATCGAGTTTCTGTCCAGCCGTCACACAGCACAGTGGGGTAAAAAAAGTACCCACGGACAAATAAATTTTAGGCCTGCACTATTCGCCCGACTCAAACGTCTTTTTTCAGTGAAAGCTTTTTAAATTTTGTGAAGATTGGTGTGATTAGATTTGTTTCAAACTTGTTTAAACCTTTTTTATTCAACAAGAAAGTTGAATTTTTTTTTACTTTTTCCAAGTTCTTTTTCTTCTAAGACATTCATATTGATCAAAGACGATCTTCAAACAGTGTTACAATTACATAGAAATTATTTAAATTGGGTAAAATTAATTTTGAAAAATCTTTATAATGTTATAAACAAATTAATGAAAAAAGTCATTTTTTGAGATTGCCAATGTTTAGGTCTTTGAAATTGAAAGATTTTGTACGAAATGTAAATGAAATAAATGTTATATTCTCTCTAATCAAAAAATGATGCTTTTTGGTATTTTTTAAACAATTTTTATAAACGAATTTACAGTCTAGCGCCAAATTTTCAATAAATAGGCTCAATTTTTGTTCACGGAATCAACCAGGTATGTCTTTCCGATGACTCTTTACGGGTATATTCAATTTATATTATAAGAATTATTTATTTTTAAAATAATTTTTATAAGCAAATTAACAACTTAAAGATTTGTCAATAAACAGGCAATGAATAGTTTAATTTCATTTCAATGAATAGTTTACAAAATTAACTAGGGATGTATTTTCCAAGGACTCTTTGCCATCTCATTTTGCAAATTGACCAAAATTTTTCATTATTGATACAATTCTTACAAACAAATTTACAATTTGGTAATATTTCAGTAAATAGACAAAAAAATAGTATAATTTAATTTAATTTAAATGAATAGTTTACAGAATCAACTAGTGAAGTCTTTCCGATGACTCTTTGCTATGATACTTTGCAAATTTACAAACAATTATTTGTTATTTAAACAATTTTTTTTCAAATTCACAGCTATAATAAATGGGCTTGATTTTTATATGCAGAATGAACTAGGAACGTTTTTTTTGACGATTTTCTTAAAAAGTCGCCAAACTGTACATTTTTTAATTAAAATTGCTTAAAAAATTACCAAAAAGCATCTTTACTTAACTAATATTAACGAAAACTTATTTTTGCTTACATTTCATACAAAATCTATTAATTATATTGAGCTTAAAATTGACAATCACAAAATATTTCTCAAATATTTATGATGTTTAGATTTGCAGAAATACTGCTATCAGGGTTGAAAACATATTAATAAATTTCAAAGGATTTAAATGGTTTCATGTCATTTTCCATGCATTAAAGAAATTTAAAAAAAAACAAATCTTAGGAAATTCATAAGCATTTGAAAGATTTATACATTTCCAAAGTCATTAAAAAAAAATTAATTTTAAGATGTTGCACGGTATTTTAAAATATTTTTACGGATTTTACAAAATTAAAGTATCTTCAAAAATTTCAAAGCATTTTACAGAATATAATACATTTTAAACGATTTCGTGAGATTTTCTTAGATTTCAAAGAAGATTTTAAGGAATTTTATAATATTTGAGTTATTCACAAGGCTTTAAAAGTAATAAAAAAATTTCAAAAGATTGTAAAAAATTCATATAGATCTCGAAGGATTTGAAAAATTGTAATTTTTCAGAGATTCTAGAGAATTTTAACAAAATTCAAGTATTTTTCTTAGATTTCACGAATTATAATTATTTTTGAAGATTTCGTGTAAACTTGAAGCTTTTTGAGTATTTTGATAAATTCCAAAGGATTTCAGAAAATTTGCAAGTTTTCAAGGATTTAAAGAGATTTTAAGAAGCATCATCTCATTTCATAAAATTTAGAAGTATTTCAACAAATTTGTAGGAATTTTACTATAAGGATTTCGCAAATTTTGATAAATTTTAGATGATTTGAATGATTTTAGGTTATTTTAGAAAATTAAAAAAAAAATTTTAATTAAAAAAATTTCAAGGGATTTTACGAGGTTTTAAAGGATTTGAAATATTTGAAGATTTCAAAAGAAATTAACTTTTTTTTAAATAACAAGATCATCAACGAGATTTCACGACATTTCTTAAAACTTTACAAGATTAAAATATTTCTGAAAATTTTTAAGTATTTAACAGAATATGATTTATTTATAAAGGTTCCAAAGAATTTATTTGGATTGAAAAAAATTCTAGGAGATTTAAAAATTTCGAGAAAAATTTATAATGATTCACATAAAATTTGAGAAGATTAAAAATATTTTAAAGATTTTAAAGAATTTCAAAATATTTAAGGTTTTTACAGGATTCTAAAGAGATGATAGATAGTATAACATTATAAAAAATGTACATAAATTTGTAAGGATAAAAAAAAGGTAGAGTATTTCAGTGATTTTAGAGGATTTTGATACAACTGAATGCTTTTTAATAGATTTAAGTGGATTTCAACGGATTTCGAAGACTTTAGGAAATTCCAAAAATTGTAAAGCATTTTAAAAGATTTCAAGGATTTTCAGCAAATATAAGACATTTTAAGAAAATTTAGATATATTTTTTTTAATATTTTAAATTATATACAGATGTTCAGACGTTGTACGTAATTTTAATAAATTTTTTTCGATTACTAAGGATTTTGCCAAATTTAGGCAATTTTATACATTTCCAGGGATCACAAAGTATCTAAAGGATTTTACGGTATTGTCAATATATTTTAAAGTAATTATAAATCAAAAATTTATTATCTAAAATTGAAAGCTAATAAGTAGATGCGGATGGGTGTAGTCAAACAACAAAGTAGGTACGGACGACTGTATTCGGACAATGAAGTAGGTGCAGATGATTGTAGACAGACGAAGAAGTAGATACTCGTGATTGTAGTCAGAAAACGAAGTAGGTATGGATAATTGTATTTGGACATTAAAGTAGGTACGGATGGTGATAATCAGACAATTAAGTAGGTACTGATGACTGTAGTCAAACAACGGTTTATGTTCTGTCGGACAACGAAGTAGGTACTGGTGACAGTAGTCAGACAACGAAGTAGGTACAGATTACTGTGGTCCGACAACGAAGTAGGTATAGGTGGCTATAATCAGACAACAAAGTAGTTGAAAATGTATATAATCCAATCTTTACTAATATGTTAGGTTGATTTGTTTCATGAGGCAAATAAAATAATTTTTGAATTTTAGCTTGCACACGAGCTTAATCTGTACCTTTTAATTCGACACATTAAAAAACTGATTAGATATGATTTAGAGGTCCACTTTTTTAATTGTGTCTTTTCTATTGACATTTTTTCATTCCTCATTCTTAATGTTACCAGATGCAATAAATAAATTGAAAAAGTGACTTGTTCAAAAAAATTTGAAAAATGTAAGTAATATAGTATTTAAAAACTGCATGCTACTATTTTACAACTATTTTCCAAAATTTATACAACTTTTTGCACCCTTTTTAATACCTGAAATAAATCCAAGCCCGCATTAAAGATGCTATAAGCTTTTAAATAAAAATGTTAATTTATTATAAAAATCGATTTCTAGTATGTTGTTTACTTGAAGCATTTAATTGATTGGAAAATTAAATATTACGCTAGCAGCATAATTTCTTACTCGTTTAACCATGACGTGATAATCGTAGAGGACCTAAATCAATTTTAACTTTAATCTTCAGGAGGCGGTAATACCAGGCAGCGAGATAATCTACCCCTCCCGACATTGAAAGAAGCGACGCGACGTTCTTCCCTTCCCTTTGATGCTTTGAAGTTTTACGCACCGAACGCCCCAAACGCACA